>JAHWFO010083529.1:0-33547 GCA_023313115.1 Rhysida immarginata
AAATTGCTATTCAAATCGCTTATCCATTTAGCTTATCCCATTAGCTATCCAAATTGCTATTCAAATCACTGATCCATTTAGCTTATCCCATTAGCTATCCAAATAGCTATTCAATTCACTGATCCATTTAGCTTATCCCATTAGCTATCCAAATAGCTGATTCAAATCGCTTATCCCATTAGCTATCCAAATTGCTATTCAAATCATTGATCCATTTAGCTGATTCAAATCGCTTATCCATTTAGCTTATCCCATTAGCTATCCAAATTGCTATTCAAATTGCTCTTCAAATCACTGATCCATTTAGCTTATCCAAATTGCTATTCAAATTGCTTATCCATTTAGCTATCCAAATTGCTATTCAAATCACTGATCCATTTAGCTTATCCCATTAGCTATTCAATTCACTGATCCATTTAGCTTATCCCATTAGCTATCCAAATAGCTGATTCAAATCGCTTATCCCATTAGCTATCCAAATTGCTATTCAAATCACTGATCCATTTAGCTTATCCAAATTGCTATTCAAATTGCTTATCCATTTAGCTTATCCAAATTGCTATTCAATTCACTGATCCTTTTAGCTTATCCCATTAGCTATCCAAATAGCTGATTCAAATCGCTTATCCCATTAGCTATCCAAATTGCTATTCAAATCATTGATCCATTTAGCTTATCCCATTAGCTATCCAAATTGCTATTCAATTCACTGATCCATTTAGCTTATCCCATTAGCTATCCAAATAGCTGATTCAAATCGCTTATCCCATTAGCTATCCAAATTGCTATTCAAATCATTGATCCATTTAGCTTATCCCATTAGCTATCCAAATTGCTATTCAAATCGCTGATCCATTTAGCTTGTTTGATTATTAGCTTATTCAAATCGCTTATCCATTTAGCTGTTTGATAATTAGCTTAATCCAAATGGTGTTCCAATTAGCTTATCCATTTAGTTTATCCAAATAATTTGTATAATTAGCTTATCCAATTAGTTTAAAATATATATCTGTTTTGGAATGCCATTTTGCTTCGCTAACCATGAAGCTAAACAGTCGTTTTCCAGGGTTTAAGTTAAACTGCCACTTAACGTTTGGTTAAGCCCTAATCTCTCTTGGTGCAACGCATAATATTTTAAACTGGACTTTTAACGAAGAGTTAGTTTTAACTGACATTGTTGCAACCGTTCGACATTCCACATTTTGGGGGAACATCACTGGACTGTGGAAAGTGTGCAAGGAGGGATGAAGTGACAATCATCGTTGGCGGAGTTCAGGAGAAATGACCCTCTGTATACGAGCGCTTTTAGCTCGTTACAAAGTTTATCATAGTTAGGGCTCCGTGACGAGGAGAATTTAAAATCAGTGCAGAAGAACTGTCGTCTTTTGTATTAAAATCTTTTTATTTACAAACATAATCATTGACATAACGACAAAAATCCACACATCGACTACAAAAAACAAACCCAACGTTAAGATCAGCTTTCCTCTGCAGTGTCGTATTCCTCGTCGCTCGACGCTGCTTGTTCTTCCTTCTTGGGAACGTCCTGGTTTCCGTTCTGCAGTAAATTTTGCCTAGACAAACGTTGGACGTAAGCTTTGAATTGAGATAAGGCGTCGTTTGAGCGAAACTTCAGTTTGAGCTTTGCAATGTCTTTGAAGGAGATGACCGGTTTCGGCGGACTGTTGCGTTTCCTTTCGACGCATTTGCTTATGGTGTCTTTGATCAACTCCATGCTGTGGTTCGCGTTGAACTCCATCAGCTTGGACAGGCGATCGAACTGCATGGGCGAGTAGCTGAAGTTGTACAGGGAATACGGATTGTCGGGATCGTCGAAAATGTCGAAGTTGGCGAAAGTTTTCTCCTCGTCCGTTTCGCGTTTAACTCCTGCAAAAAAAGTAAGGAGAATTCAAAATTAGATCATAATTTCGATTTGCTCTTCGACAAACAACATTGACACCGCCGGTTCAACGTGTAAAGAGTGGTCGTGGGACTTTGAGAGACAGGAGGGCCACAGTGCGACAAATCGTGAACCAATTCATATCAGCCGAGCTAGAAACGTCTCCCACTCAGAGGAACGTGCTAGCCATCACCCTATGCGGGTACCACTGTTTAACCCTGTGTCGTCGGATGGACAGTGCAACAATGGCGTAACGTCATGTGGTCGGACGAGTCAAGGTGCAGACACACATGCACAGTTTACATGCGACTCTGGAACGACTACTTCCGGTCTCAAACGGCCGGTCGTAGGAGTCGTGCGACTAGTTTTTCCGACTTCAGCTCTGTCCGACTTTCACGATAACCAATCAGGTTGCGAGAATATACATGATTAGCATCACGGGAAATGAATACAGTTTCCTGTGTGACTGCAGCGCTATCACGGACACAATTTGAGTTAAAATGTTTGTCGGTTGAAAGTCGTGCGCGCGGAAGTTGGAAACGTGTGTTTTGCTTAGTCGCATGTACTCTGGTGTCACTCCAAGTCGGATGAAAACTGTGCGCGTCGTAGTCGGATATGTGTGTTGGCACCTTCACTGTATCAACGGAGGCTCATGAGGTGATGGACCCCGTCGTGGTCTTGGGTGCGTTTTCTGGTATGGAATGGGCCCCCTTGTTCTTCTAAAAAACACACTGAGTGGTCGGCGGTATTGTCTACTGCTTGAAAACTATCATCTCCGTCCGTTTTTGGCCTTCCAACACCCTGCTGACCTTGCCGTCTTTCAAGAAGGCAATGCGCTGCCACATCGCTCCGAAGTTGTCGGAGAACGGTTTGAAGAGCATGCAGGGGAAGTTCAACGACTGGACTGGCCACCCCGAAGCCTAGATATGAACCTTATTGAGATTATCTGGGATGCCATTGAACTCATCTGCCACTGGAAGTGTACCAACGACTTGCAGCAGAGGTCCCTAATCCTAACGAGATGCGACAATGGTTTGCGCAGCTTTCGTGCGAGGGTGGCGCTGTAGGTCTTGAAGATGTCTGACGTAATCAAAACGTCTTCAAGGGTACTGAAAGCAGACGACATGCTTAGTTACATGATGACGACACTTGCGAATGCTCTCTTGCCATTTGAGCGTTTGTTACGAGAGGGCGCCTCGGGTATTTTCGACTGCATATCAACTTTTACTTGTCGTCGCTTCTCGTTAGGATTAAGGAGCTCTGACTTGCAGACTTAGAGGTTTTCTTTTTTACACTCTTTTGCAATGAAATTGCCCGACCTTATCCATATTTAGTAGGGGGGGGGGATCTACCTCCGACTAGTAAACGATTAGATGCATGCTCACGTGACGTGACCATTTGGGTTGATACAGGGTGTCCGGGTGCCTGTATAGGCTCATCAGTTCACACATGTGCGAGACATTCCATGCAGTAGGGAGGAAGCAACTGCCTCGTGAACGTACAGTACTGTATTCCGCACGACGGTCTCGATGCCGCAACGACGACAACGACAACCGTTCACTTTGAACGAGATTGGATTATTGGCCTCTCCGAGGCTGGATGGTCCACCAGACTGATTGTTGCGGGACGCATGGACGGTAGGCTATTGTTGGAGGCAGTGGCAAGAGGAAGGCACACGTGTCAGCTCATATCGATAGGCGGATACTGCGAACAGAACCATCACGCTGCGGCAACTGCACGACATCACTATTCCCGAACCATAGCGACAATAGCATGCCGATTACGTGCCGTGACAATATCTGCCAGGTGTCCATTGTTGTGTCTTCCTTTGACACCTGAGCACCACGCGATACGAGTGCAATGATGTCTTCAGCGACGAATCCTACTTTTGTTTGGACACCGACGACAGATGCGGACTTGTGTGGCGCAGACCATTGGAACGTGCCAATGAACAATGCATCCGGTATCGCGATCGTGGACCAACACCCAGGATCATTGTCTGGGGTGACATCAGCTATGATACCAGAACGCCTATAGTCACCATCCAAGGCACCCTGACAGCAGCACGGTACGTCACAGAGATTTTGCATACCATACACGGGAACGCCAGACCGCACACAGCAAACACGAGCATGGCACGTCCGCATTAAGTCCCCAGACCTATCGTCGATTGAGCACACGTGGGTCATGGTGGGACGGCGTTTACGATCACCACGCAATCTCCATGAACTGACACAGACATTCAACTACACCTGCGGCTGGAACAATGCATCGCCGCTAGAGGTGGTGCCACAATCTACTGATGCCGCTTTCTGTCGGGACACCCTGTACAAACGAGTGCACATCTTGACACCTTAAGAATGCAAAATAAGTCGTAACTTACCTGGAGACTTGTATTCTCGAAACTCGTTGTTGATGATGACGAAATGCAGGATGACTGGACACTCCGAAACACGTTTGTCCTGAAAAATGTAGCATTCTCGAATGGGTTCGGTTTTATACTTTTTCACTTGCTCTTCGACCGGTGGAAACAGAAGATGATTGGCTTTCGCCCATTTTTCGGCCAATAACAATTCCTAAAGACAGACAAAATCGAATTTCATTAGCAAGCACTAAATAACACGCCAACCCTCCTAAACATCCCGAAATCGACCGTTCGCAATCAAAGGGGGTCTTCGTAAAGTGGTCACTGCAAACCGTCACGCATCGCTCAATGGACTAACGAGATCGTTCATAGAGTCGACGGGAACGACTGTGAGCAGCCAGGGAACTGCATGCAATGGGTTTTTATAGCAGAGCGGCAGCCCGCAAACCTCGCATCAGCACCAGCAACGCAGCGAGGACATTGCAATGGTGCAAAGAGCGACGACATTGGACTCTGGATTGATGGCGAATGGTTGAATGGAGTGATGAGCCCCGCTACACCATCTGGCAATCGGATGGACGGGTTTGGGTATTGCAAAGTTCAACGGAGGGTCGTTGACGGTGTGGGGGTGCAATCGTGTCTGCAGACGGACATCTAAACGCAGAGCGTTACAAAGACATTCTGAACAACGCAGCACTTTGGCAATGGCCCTTTTCTGTTTCAGCATGATAACGCACCTTGCCATAAAGCAAGGGCTAGGCACATGGTTTGACGAAAACGGGGTTCGAGACTTGACTGGCCTGCCCAGAGCCCCGATCTGAACCCCATCGAACATCTGTGGGATGTGTTGGAACTTCGATTGCGCGCTTGTGCAAAACTGTCCAAGACACTTATGGGAGAATGGCGAAAATTACCTGTCGAACTGTATCAAAAACTCGTGGACAGTATGCCCCGGAGAGTAGAAGCTGTGATAGCAGCAAAAGGTAGACCAACAAGATACTAAAATACGTAAGTTTTGAGTGTTTGACAAAATCGTTCATAGAGTCGACAGGAACAACTGTGAGCATCCTGACTGTTCGCAGGGAACTGCATGCAATGGGTTTTTATAGCAGAGCGGCAGCCCGCAAACCTCGCACTAGCAACACAGCGAGGAAATTGCAATGGTGCAAAGAGCGAACGTGGTTTGATGAAAAGAGGATCTGAACCCAGCACATAGCCCCGATCTGAACCCCATTGAACATCTGTGGGACGTGTTGGAACATTGATCGCGCGCTTGTGCGGAACGCCCGAAATCCGTGATAGCTGCAAAAGGTGGACCAACAAGTAGCCGCATGCTCTCCACAGAATCTCCATGCAGTGTTCCATGTCTACCATCTCATACATACAGTCCAAGTATCGCAGCGTCTGTCCCACTTTCAATTGAGCAGCCAGTGTACAGAGGGTTGAGTACGTTACAACTAAACGACTTGCATATGCAAATTTTCCAGCCACGTGGTCGACAGGGCTACGCGGTCGTGAGTAGTCATAAAGGGGACATCGCTTCATCATTCTTAATCGTTGTACGAACGCTGCTGCGAGAATGACGTCAGAAATCGATAGATGTTGGAAAGGATATAGAAATGCACTTTCTGACTTTGCGAAGCAGTCCTATTCCACGATTGAGACGATGCAAATCCAGGGATCGCACCATTTCAAAGGCAGGAATCTGTAACGAGACGAACCTGGACCCTCGAGACGACGACCCACTCGAAGCATCTCGTCTCTGCAGAAAATACCAAAAGGGCTGTCGCAAACAAGGTAGGGTATCACAGTCGACGCAACATGATCCACAAAAATCTCCGACCAGTTAAGTGTCTGCGAATCTGAGTCGACGGTCGCCCGTTTGCGAATACTGGAACGGGAGACAGGCATACATTCGATTCAGTTTGAAGACATACTTGTGGAATCTCCAGACGCATCCCCAGGTCGACCTAAATTCTCTGCGGCAAAGTCTTATCGAATGGAGATTACGATGCAGAGTCTTAGTTCGACACAGTGGGCACCAGATACAACATCACCGAACGTGGCGGCGGGGTTTCTCACAGATTTTTGATGCTTGCAAATCGTTTAGTTCTAACATACTCAACCCTCTCTCTATACACTGAGTGAGCATATTATTACGACCACCTGACATGTTTATGCAAATGCGCGCACGGACGTCGCCACAATGTTGCTAGCGGGCCGGACCAATATAAAAAGGGAAACTGAGTGTCTTCGACAACAGTAGACGTGTTCCATTCTTCAACTACGGGTAAACGACGCCATTTAACAGCGTTCGAACGTGGGACGATTGTAGGTGCTCGGAGCTATGGAGCGAGTATCACCGAAACAGCAGCATCCGTGGGGTGCTCGAGAGTAGCTGTCGGAAGATGGGGTCTGAACGTTCGCGTTGTGGTCACCTGCAGATGGTTGATGATCGAACTGCTCACCTTAATCAAGGGTCATCCAAAATGGTCTCTGAATGCACTGTCCGCCGCACACTGCACCGCACGGGATATGGAAGCCGAAGACCTGTCCGCACACCTTTGCCGTCTGCAGCCAACAAGCGGAAACAACTCTGATTCGCGCAGGAGCACAAGGACTGGACTATCGAGCAGTGGAAACAAATCGTGCGGTCTGGCGAGTCACGATTCCAGTTCCATCGTGCAGACGGCCGCGTGAGAATCTGGCGGAAACGACACAAAAGCACGGACCCCGCTTGCACGAGGCAGGTGCGGGCAGTGTTATTGTCTGGGCAACGTTAATACGTGTCGAAGAACATCTGGATGGCACAGCATACCTCCGTATCATCGCCGATCGAGTCCACCCTGTCGTGTCGATGGCTACTTCCAGCAAGACAATGCGCCATGCCACGGAGCTCGTATCGTGCAGGAGTGGTTCCAGGAACGTGAGGGGGACTTTACCTTACTTCGGTGGCCCCCTCAATCCCCAGATCTCGCTCCAATTGAGCATTTGTGGGACGAAGTCGAATGAACCATCAGACGGCTGGATCCACCACCGTCCAATCTAGCACAACTGCCTTCCAACATCTCGTAGAATCACTGCAGCGTTAAAGGCAAAAGGTGGACCAACGAGATACTGACAGGGTCGTCGTAACAATATGCTCACTCAGGGTCGTCGTAATAATATGGTTTACCTTAAAAGGCGGAGTCTGGTCCGTTGGTCGGGCACTGAAGTCAAAACTAAGATACAACTCTACTCCCCGCTGCGGACGTAAGAGAAGAGGATAGGGGGAGTTGAACGTGAGGCCGCTGTCGACGAGATAAAGCTTCTTGGCGTTTGTCGGTAGCGCTTCGTGAAGTCCTTTAAAATCGGCATCTAAAGTCAAGATAAGGACGGTTTACTTTTACGTATCGTTACTGGCTAAGCTCGTTTCCTGTAGACACGACAATAATTACCGTCATTGGGCGTCGTCGGCGAAAAGGGCGAAATGGGGTAGACGCAGTCGAGCAACAGGCCGCGGAGAGGGTTGTGGATCATTCCAGCTCTTCCGGCGCACGAATCCAGCCAGGAGTTCTTGAAGAGATTGTTGAGAGTTCCTTTCCAAATGGAAGTTTCCGTTTGAGTTCTCGTCATCATGGGTTTCTGACCCGAAGGGGGGCCCCCACGAAAAACTTTTGCATATATTACGATAGATAACATGTAAAATAAAAAAAGATCGCTGTATACATTGCGGGTTCGTCTACCTCCGACTAGTAAACGATTAGATGCATGCTCACGGGACATGACCGTTTGTGTTGATAGGCTCATCAGTTGACACCTGTGCGAGACGTCCCATGTAGTAGGGAGGAAGCAACTGCCTCGTGAACGTACAGTACTGTAATCCGCACGACGGACTCGATGCCGCGATGACGACAATGACAACTGTTCTTGCAATTAACGGACTTTGAACGAGGTCGGATTATTGACCTCTCCGAGAAGCACGTCAGCTCGTACCGATAGGCGGATACTGCGAACAGCGCTAGCGGACAGAACCATCACCCTGGTACTGCTCCAGTGCTGACAGCGACAATACGACTGCAATTGTGTCGTGAACGAGTGGGCTGGCGAATGGAATGGCGCACGGTGGTCTTCAGTTGCAAATCCTGCTTTTGTTTGGACACCGACGACAGACGTGAACGTGTGTGGCGCAGACCATGGGAACATGCCAATGTATGATGCATCCGGTATCGCCATCGTGGACCAACACCCTGGATACCAGAGATAAGCAAGCACAAGCAGGATAACGCCAGATCCACACAGCTAACATAAGCACGGTACGTCTGCATGATGTCAACTGCATGCCATGCCCTGTGAGGTCCCCAGACCCATCGCCAATCGAGCACATGTGGGACATCGTTTACATTTACCCTGCAATCTCCATGAACTGACACAACAGGTTCACCAGGCCTGCGCAGACGTACCCCAAGATGACATGATCGCCTACACCTGTGGCTGGAACAATGCATTGCCGCTAGAGGTTGTGCCACAACCTACTGATGCCACTTTCCGTTGGGACACCTTGTACAAACGAGTGCACGTCTTGGCTCCATAACGTAATAAAGGGGTTCAGATGTACACTAAGTTAGCAAAACTCCTGGGATAGCAAGCACATTGATTGATGGGCATGGCTCATGAATTGACAGGGGTAACGGATTCTGGGAATGGACCATTAGACGTTGTGGGAAGAGCTTGGATAAGTGATTAAGCAGAAATGGCACGTCTTTTGAACGGGGTATGATAGTAGGTACCCGACGCATGGGATGTTCCATTTCCGCAGTGGTGCAGGAATTTGGCTTTCCCCGCTCGACTGTCTCCAGGGTGTATCAGGAATGGCTGGATGAAGGCATCACAGTCCACAACAGGCACCATACCGGGTGTCCAGCTGCCCTGAACGATCGTGATCGGCGACACCTGGGACGAAAGATTCAGAGAGACAGGAGCGCAACAGTGCTGCAAATCACAGACCGCACTAGAAACGTCTCTCGGTGGACAATCCGTCGGAATCTGCATGCCCTCGGGTTTGGCAGCCGTCGCCCTACACGGGTGCCGATGCTTACCCAGCGTCGTCGGACACTCCGGCGTGCATTTGCCACCAACCATCTCGGCTGGACTGTGCAACAGTGACGTAACATCACATGGTCAGATGAGTCACGATATCGACTGTACCACGTTGATGGAAGGCACCGTGTGTGGCGCAGACCTCACGAAACGATGGATCCCGCACGCCGACAGGTGGTGGGGCGTCAGCGATAATCTGGGGTGCATTTTCCCGGTTTGGAATGGGCCCTCTGGTTATCCTGGACCAAACGTCGAATGGTCCACGGTATCGTCAACTCGTCGGAGACCATCTGCACCCGTTTTTGACATTTCAACACCCTGACAACGTAGCAGTCTTTCGAGATGACAATGCTCGACTACATCGCTCCAATGTCGTCCGCGAACGGTTCGAGGAGCATGCAGGAGAAGTCCGACGACCGAGCTGGCCAGCCCGGAGCCCTGCCATGAATCTCATCGAGCATATCTGGGATGCTGTTGAAGTCAGGCTCCGGGCACTGGATCATCCGCAACTATCTTGGGTTCTGCAGACTATCTTGTGTCAACTGCCTCCAGAAGTGTACCAGGGACTTGCAGACTCCCTACCACGCCGTATTGCTGCACTCCACAGGGCCAGAGGTGGCTCGACCAGATATTAACTAACTAGCCCATCAGTTTTGCTAACCTTTGGCTCATTCGGATAACTCCTTGTGGGTGGGGCAATTTCATTGTAAATATAACAAGCCAGCTTTAAACATGCGAACCCAACTTCTTGCCGTTGACTTGGACATCACATCCTCTCCATACGCAGAAACAAGCTGTTGGTGAATGCCCATTGACTTGAAACTGCGAGCATGGAGAAACTGAATGACACCACGCACGACGATCCGAGACAGCTTGGGAACGATGGTAGCGGGAAAAGAACTGAAGGACGCTATTTGCTACTAGTACCTCTCCTGATAGTATCAGGTCGTTGCGTATCAAATGTCGGATTGCTGGGAGTCATCTTCAATGGCCTCAAGAAAGGACACCTTCACACGTGCTATTCGAAATAACCCCCATTGCAATCCAAACATTGTCGCCAATGATTTGGCACTTTCTCGAGCCCTCTCCGATAGAAGTCATGGTCACGGGACTCAAACTGAGGTCCTGAGAGTTGTCATGCAGCAGAAAGACGACTTTGCGATGCACCAGTGCAGGTTGTTGCTGACACAGGTTTGTGTGCATACGATGCAGTTCGCAGCGGTGATCGTCTCCCCCTGTATGCACTACACCACGTATGTTCCACCAAACTGTACCGTGAGCTAGCTGGGGTGCAACGGTCGTTTAGGGAACTGTCGCGGGGGTTCGTCAGCATCCAGCCACTGTGCTGACTGTTTCCTATTGTCGTATAGGAGCCACTTCTCGTCGCAGGTGTCAATGCGACTGATAATCCCAGCTTCTTCGTGGCGCAAAAGCAATTCCGTACACACATCCAACCGACGCTCGTTTTGGTTTTTGAAGTTCACGTGGAACCCATTTGTCCTGCTCTTTCACCTTCCTGATACAGTTTTTGACGGGTCCTCTTCCCCTGCAAGGTCCCGAACAGTTTTTAATGGGTCCTCTTCCACAGATTGCTTCAGGTCAGTGTCATTCGACACGTTGGACGGTCTGCCGCGTGGCTCGTTTGCCAGGTCCGTCGCTCCCGCCCAGAATTTTCGGAACCAGCGTTGGACAGTACGTTCGTTTATGGTGGCGCATCTAAGGCAATCGAAAAGCTCTGCATGCCAGAGCTTTTCGATCGCGCGACTCCATTGCACCCGATCAGAAAACGGTTTCGAATCACGTGGCACATGCAATCGTGGCAGCACTTCCTTTGAGATGGTCGGATATCGCTACGGAAAATTTGATTGAAGCTATCAAGTAATATGCAATTCTGTATGCACGAAATCTTGAAGTGGGAAACGAAACGATCGTGTAGATAGCGCATGCGCATTCGGTGACGCGGCCGTCACGCCAAGCGGGCACCGAGAAGCGAATCGATCGCCTGGCGTTTGTTGCGCATGCGCATACAACTCAAAGCGATAGAATGGCGCTATCGTCGCGCTAAGTGGGCACCCAGCTTTAGTGATGTTTCGAGAGGCGTTGGATGCAGTACTGTGATTCACCCTGAACTCTTAGTGGGTTCAAACGCTATTCAATATCATTGCAGACGTACAAATTTCAGGCAGCTGGTCGCTGATAGGTTTATCTCGGTGGACGTACAGCTTTGTTATGGGTACTTGCTACTAAACGTGGAAACCATCTCGAAATCCGACATCGGATACGCAACGACCTGATTGTATTAATCGAGCGACTGAGCTAACTCATCCCACGTTATTTGATACGCAACGTCGCCGGATTTCGCATTACTCACCTTTTTAAACCTACACAACAAAACGGAACCTCGTAATAACTTAAGAATACAATCCAGCTCAAACTTACGTCATTCTTCTTTCGTTTTTATTATCTCCCTGCAAATCTTTGTTGGCCTTCGTGATCTGCTGCTGCTGCTGCTGCTGCATCTTGTTCTCCTTGTTTTGGCTTTCTTGGACTTTGTTTGCATGCAAGTTCGCAAATTTAGTTTCGTGGTCGTCTTCGGTTTCGGAATCGGAATCGTCCTTTTCGTCCGTCACAACAAAATCACCTGCGGAACATTAAAAAACAAAGTTGTATTTGAGTGGAAATTGAATATAAGAGCAATGCCTTCTCTTATCTGCGCTTGAAACAGTCTTTACTCCTCGTTTCGTCATCAATCACGAGTGCAGTCAAAGTCAAATCACTGTCCACCGTTTCAAACAGTGCTGGTAACATTGGATCTTACAAAATGTGATTAGTAGATATGTACACTACATGCACGTCGTTGCGGTTATTCTGACGATACATCGAATGATCATTTGAAAACTTTAAATCAAATTAAGGAATGACACAAGCAAGTACCGAACAAATGGCATTAAGTCAAGACCGTTCACCGTGGGTGTTGGACTCCGCCAAGGGTGCGTACTGTCGCTCCTCTTGTTCATTATCTTTATGGCCTGGATAGACAGGGGCAGCCGAGGCGATGAGCGTGTTTGTGTGGGCGACTGCCCCTTGCTGACGACCTTGTCCTCCTTGGGTCTTCTCGCACGAACCTTTGGTTTGCAGTAGCCAAATGCGAAGATGAGTGTGGCTAAAACCGAGGTTCTGGTCCTTTCGAGACAGCCTGCTCGGTGCGCTCTCCACGTTAGGGGAGCCTCGTCGAGACAGGTGGAGGAAGTCCAAGTATCTCGGGATTGCATTCACGAGTGATGGACGGCAGGAGAAAGAATTGGATGCTCGGATCGGTGCAGCGAGCCGTGTCAGACGCGAACTGTGGCGATCCGTGGTAACGAAACGCGAGCTGGGTAACAAAGCCAAGCTCTCCGTCTTCAAATCTATCTTTGTCCCCTATCATTCTCAAAGACCATTCATGAGCGAAAGAGTGCGATCGCGGGTACAAGCGGGTACAAGAAATGAGATTTCTGAGAGATGTGGCAGGTGTTACACTCCCTACTAGATAAGGAGTCTTTAGGTGTCGAGCCGCTACTTCTCCGCATCGAGAGATCTCGGTTGCGCTGGTATGGCTACGTGATACGGATGCCAATGCAAACTAGTCTTCCTAGGCAGTTGTTATTTTGCAAGCCGGTAGGCAAGAGACCGAGGGGTCGGTGGATACCAGGTGGCTAGACTACATGGAGAACCTGGGTTCGAGTCGCTTGGATATTACCAGGGAGGACATGCACCCGATGGCGGAAGATCGTGATCGCTGGAGATCCTCCATAGGGCTGCTGCCCCCGCGGCCCTGACGGATAAGCGGGTTTGAAAAGTAAGTAAGTAAGTAACGGCTCGAGCACTTGCTGGGAACTCGAAGCAATCTCCACGTCTTCCACAGTCTCATTTGCATTTCGTTTCTGTCCACACCCAACTCACCAGTTTCTTCCAATTTCTTAATCATCTTTTTAAACTCACCAATAATGGACGGACATAGGCCCATTTCGCAAGTCGATATTTTCTTAGTGCAGCAGCAGAAGCATTATTGCAGTTCTGGTAAAACAACCTCACCAATAAAGCTCGATCCTTTTTAGCTAAAGCCATCGTCATTTAATTTCACTCTCATATTACATCTCATTTGCATGACGTCTCTGTTTGAGTAGTTCGTCTCATTCTCAGATAGTTTCTTACATGAGCAGCGCCATATTTTGACGTAGCGGTCAAAATGTGAACTAATTTTTTTTATTGCAAAATTCTCTTCCCCATTGTCTGTATAATACACTAAGTTAGCAAAACTCATGGGATAGTTAGCCCTGTGGAGTGCAGCAATACGGCGTGGTAGTGAGTCTGCAAGTCCCTGGTACACTTCTGGAGAGCCGAAGATACTTGCTGCCCGTTCGTGGGCGAATGATCCAGTGCCCGGAGCCAGACTTCAACAGCATCCCAGAGATGCTCGATGGGATTCGTGTCAGGGCTCCAGGCTGGCCAGCTCGGTCGTTGGACCTCTCCTGCATGCTCCTCGAACCGTTACTTACTCTCACCCATTGTCAATGTGAAAAACGGGTGCAGATGGTCTCCGACGAGTTGACGATACCGTGGACCATTCGACGTTTGGTCCAGGATAACCAGAGGGCCCATTCCAAACCGGGAAAATGCACCCCAGACCGTCACTGACGCCCCACCACCTGTCGGCGTGCGGGATACATCGTTTCGTGAGGTCTGCACCACACACGGTGCCTCTCATCAGCGTGGTACACTTGATATCGTGACTCGTCTGACCATATGACGTTACGCCACTGTTGCAGAGTCCAGCCGAGATGGCTGGTGGCAAATGCACGCCGGAGTGTCTGACGTAGGGCGACGGCTGCCAAACCCGAGGGCATGCAGATTCCGACGGATTGTCCACCGAGAGACGTTTCTAGTGCGGCCAGTATTAAACTGGTTTGTGATTTGCTGCGCACTGTTGCGCTGCTGTCTCTCTGAATCATTCGCCCCTGGTGTCGCCGGTCACGATCATTCAGGGCAGCTGGACGCCCGGTACGGTGCCTGTTGTGGACTGTGATGCCTTCATCCAGCCATTTCCGATACACCCTGGAGACAGTTGAGCAAGGAAAGCCAAACTCCTGCACCACTGCCGAAATGGAACATGCCATGCGTCGGGCATCTACTATCATATCACGTTCGAAAGACGTCAGCTCGCGACAACGTGCCATTTCTGCTTAATCACTTATCCAAGCTCTTCCCACAAGGTCTAATGGTCCGTTACCCCTGTGAATTCGTGAGCCATGCCCATCAATCAATGTGCTTGCTATCCCAGGAGTTTTGCTAACTCAGTGTATATCTACAGTTTCGTCAAAATCTCATTACCCGAATGGCCACCAGAAGTATATCTCGGTGTGTGTATAAGTCTTCACCATGACGTGTGTTCAGTTTCAAACGATCATTCAGTGTATCCCTACACCAGGAAAAATACTCAGGAACGGATCTTTCATTCGATTTAGAAAACAAACTTAAGTTCCAGTGTCGAGTTCATCATCTGAAGAAGCAAACAAATCTCGAGGAGGAACGTGGCAAAGATTGAGAACGATCGGATGCAAGCTCTACAGTCTATTTCGTAAGAACAAGCCATGCATAGAATCGGGTTTCAAAAAGAGAAAGAGCCAGTGCATGCAAGAAGAGTTACGTGAAACGTTACGAGGAAAGAAACGATCAAATCGTTGTCGTCACCTTCTTAACGAGCAGCCTTCCTGAAGAGTAGAAGAGATCATAGTTCTCGAAAGTAGGCCAGAATCCAAAAAAAGCACTGGAAGTGTTAAAGGAAAAGTAATCGATGAATGGACTCTTCGGAAAAAGAGTAAATGAGCAGACTATGTGACGATGCAATCGCAAAGAAATGTCGTAAAATCGAGCAACTTTCCCAGCTGCGGAAAGGTTTAAACATGAGTGAGCATGTTATTATGACCACCTAACGCGCAAATGTCGCCACAATGTTGCTAGCGGGCCGGACCAATATAAAAAGGGAAGCTGAGTGTTGTCGACAACAGTAGACGCGTTCCATTCTTCAACTATGGGTAAACGACGCGATTTAACAGCTTTCGAACGCGGAATGATTGTAGCAGCTCAGACCTATGGAGCGAGTATCAGCAAAACAGCAGCGTTTGTGGGGTGCTCCACAGCTGCCGCCGTTAAAGCGGTAGAGGATAACAGAACGGCAACTGTGCATCAAATCACTGCTGACATTAATCAGGGGTCTTCCAAAACGGTCTCTGAAGCACTGTCCGCAGCACACTGCATCACACGGGATACGGAAGCCAAAGACCTGTCCGCACACCTTTGCCGTCTACAGCCGACGAGCAGAAACGACTCCGATACCGCTCGGGAGCACAAGGACTGGACTATCGAGCAGTGGAAACAAATCGTGTGGTCTGATGAGTCACGATTCCAGTTATATTGTGCAGACGGCTGCATGAGAATCTGGCGGTTGGTTTGGTTTGTTTGGTATTAACGTCCTTTTCAACTGCTATGATCATTTCAGGACGGCGTTTTAGGGGCCGCAAATTTTGCCTTGCAAGGGTTCTTTAACGTGCAGCTGGCAAACGACTACACGGGACCAACAGCTTTACTTCCCTTCCAAAGGAAGTGCGTGATCTCAGGATTTACCCCTGAAAAATGCTCGTCGTCCTCGGCCGGGATCGAACCCGCGTACTCTGGCATCAGAGGTGATCACGCAACCTGCTGAGCCACCGAGGCCGATGAGAATCTGGCGGAAACGGCACGAAAGCACGGACCCCGCATGCACGAGTGCAACCCTTCTGGCAGGTGCGGGCAGTGTTATGGTCTGGGGAAAGTTTTCCTGGCATGCATCGGGTCTGTTAATACGTGTCGAACAACGTCTGGATGGCACAGTACCTCCATATCGTCGCCGATCGAGTTCACCCTGTCACGTCAATGGCTATTTCCAGAAAGACAATGCGTCATGCGCAAGAACTTGTATTGTGCAGGAGTGGTTCCAGGAATGTGACGCGGACTTTACCTTACTTTGGTTGCCCCCCCAAAATCCCCAGATCTCACTCCAATTGAGCATTTGTGGGACGAAGTCGAACGAACCATCAGATCCACTGGTCCATGAGGCATGGTGTCAGATTCCTCCCACCACTTTCCAACATCTCGTGAATCAATGCCACGAAGAATCACCGCAGTATTAAATGCAAAAGGTGGCCCAACGAGATACTGACAGGGTGGTCATAATTATATGCTCACTCAGTGTATAAAAGAGAATTAAAGAAGATGACAAAGGCTACCACTTGTGCTAAACTCACAATGTAACTTACACAATAAAGTAACGCCATCTCTGCTAGTTAACGGAAGTTTGCGTTCTTTGAATCAGTCGGTAAACTTTCTTGAGTCATTCAGACGTAAGCATCATGCTCATAACGCTGCTCTTTTGTTACGTCTTTTCTTCGACTGGTGATCGGAGACAGGTGAGTCATAAACATGACTTCAGCAAGATGTACGTATCGAGAATTTCAAACCAACGGAAGAAAATTAACTTGTTGGAAAATATGGAAATTTTTTAGAAGAGACGTGACAATACAGCAGAACACTGGCGGGTAATTACTGCACGACGACCAGAGACTAATGCCATTTGCCTTCTCATGAATGTCTCCTTCACATATGAAATAATGAAAAAATTTTGAGTAGAAAATATAATACAGGGTGTTTCAAAATTCTGTACAATAAATTTAGTGCGGTCAAAAGAAGACGAAAATGTTGTATAGCACTTTGTCACAGGGTGTTTCACACGTGCAAGAATACGTACACTGCCATGCACCTAATGTATGCCCTTGCGGACGGAAATGCTGTGGAAGCAACAAGACTCTACCGAGAATGCTTTCCAAATAGACGTTTGCAAAATAACCGAACAGACATTTGAGGGAGCGTGGTTCCTTTGGCCGTCAAACAGGACGAGGGCGGCCTGTAGCATATTCTCCGAATGAGGAGAATGTGATAATTGACATGATACATGATGAACTACAGACAAGCATCCATGGTACACATTCCGCACTCATTCTTCACCGTCAGCTTTTGCATCCATACCACCTGCAACTGAAACCAACAGACTATCCACACCGACAACGATTTTGCCAATGGATACGACGTCGTCGTGCTGCAGACCCTAGTCGTCTCGGCCAAATACTTTACACGGACGAAGCAACCTTCACCCGGACAGGAATCGTAAATTCTCACAACCAGCACCATCGGGCAGATGCTAACCCGCATGTTACCAGAGCTCGAGCGCATCGAGAGCGTTTCTCCGTGAACGTTTGGTGTGGAATTGTCGGAAATAACTTAATTGGCCCTTATGTGTTGCCACCACGATGGACTGGGCGAACGTATCTTTTGTTTCTGCAGAATTAGGGAGCTCCTTAACGCTGCATACACGAATCGGTGGATAGGTAGCCTGGCCTGCAAGATCACCCGACCTTAATCCCTTGAACTTTTTTCTGTGGGGTCACGTGAAAACGATCGTCTACAGCACATAGGTTCCTAGCATTATGGCTCTGCGACAACGAATTGAAAATGCATGCCAAACAGTTCGTAATGCTGGCGACGAACTCTTCCGTGACGTCAGACGGTCGCTCGTGCAATGAGCCGAAGCGTGCGTGCGAGCTGGTGGCAGGCACTTTGAACAATTCCTGTAATTTGGAGCCACGGGTTTAGTTTGCTGTATCGCGTAAATAAATCGTTTCCAGACAAAGTGCTATACAACATTTTCGTCTTCTTTTCACCTGAACAATATGGCACTAAATTTATTGTACATAATTTTGAAACACCCTGTATAGTACGGACCCGGTCGAACACAGTTATCAAGCGCGGGCGCCCCCCCCCCGTCCATATGGAGACTCAGTCGGAAGCTAAGTGTTATCTTATCTTGTACAGAGGGTAGATTATCGCAGAACGATAATCTACAGCACTTACTCCATCAAGGGAGTTTTGCACCATCCCAGTAATTAACAACTGCTACGAGATGACAGTAGCAGCTAGGACCGACGGCTTAACGTGCCCTCTGAAGCATGGGGGGTTCATGATGGAAGAGCTGCTGGCGCATGAACAAACAAGTGGCTATCACCAGCTGCTGGACATCCAGCACTGGTCACTCAGCAAATGAGTCAGACTCAAGTCCCCCAACAGCTGTGCCCCAAAGAGCTGTCCCGCACCTGAAGTTGCTTAACCGACGAGACAACCAGGCCACGGGAGCTAAGTGTTCCACGAACGTGCATGTCACATCAAGGTTGTTCAGAACAATGTCATGACCTGGAGGCTGCCGAACATAAGCAGTTGATGAAGTGAGATGTCAAAAGACGCAAGTGTCGGATATGGGCTAACGAGCAGCAAAGCGAGATGCATTCTATGGGCCCTTCATGTTTACCGAGGGGACTGTCAATAATGTCTGAAGCCACAGTTGCAAGATGATGATTATGGATACCATTGTGTTCCAACAGGATGGGGCGCCACTCCATTTTGAAAACATCGTTCGGGACTCTCCGAATTACGCGTTACCAGGCAGATGGCTTGGCCGGGGCTCACCGAGACTGTGGGCACAGATATGACCCCCGTGGATTTCTTAGCAGGTCAAGATATGCAGCATTGCACAGCTGAAACAACAGATTACAGCCGCTGCGGAGGACATTACACCAGCCACGTTGCGCAATGGTGGAATGCTGGGAGCTGTGCCAGGATGTGCAAGGGGGATACAAGAAAGACGAGATACAGAAAGTATCCCAGGCACCACAGCTTTCCAAAATGAAAGCTCCTCGTGTACGAGGGCAGTTCAGAAAGTAGTACCCGTTTACGCATATCGATGGCGCCACTGATCCAAATGAAAGCATACGATACCAACATCTTAGCTTTGCTGAGATCGAATTTCGAGTTCATTCAATGCGTGGTTTAAGTTTTGTGACGGTTTAAAATGGAAAAGAAGATAGAAAATCCCGCCAAATGCGAAGTGCGAGCCGTCGTCCGTCTTTTGAATGCAGAAAGTGTCCGTCCCAGCGAAATTTATCGCAGAATTACGGAAGTTTATGGCACGGGAACTATGGATGAGTCATCTGTAAGGCGTTGGGTTTGAAACTCAAAAAGGACGAGCTACTGTGCACAATGAACAGCGTTCAGGTCGCCCATCCCTTATCACGGAAGATTTCAAGAAACGTGTCAATGATTTCATCAGGCAAGATCGGCACATAAAACTTAGCGAAATGTGTACGCATTTCACGAAATCGTTACGGACCATCTGAATTACAGGAAAATTTGCGCAAGGTGGGTGCCCAAAATGCTCTCTGACGAGCACAAGAGCAATCGCATGGGTTTGGCATTGTCCTTCTTGACTCGTTACGAGCAACACGGCGATGAATTCCCGACCAAATTGTTACTGGGTATGGTGCCATTTCACACCTGAGAGCAAACGCAAGTCCTGGAATGGCAGAAATCCACGATCTCCAACAAATCCGCGCAAGTTTACCAGGCTTTGCAAACATTGTTAAAATGGACATGACGATGTTGACGATGCAGTTAGACATGTTTTTATTGTGCCATCATGTAGAATAACATTGGAATTAGTCATTTAATCAACGTAGCCACCATCTGCATCGAGAACCCGCTCCAGACGAGGCCGAAAAGCCTTGCAAACTTTGACGTTGTTTTCAGCTCGTCGACGTTGCTGTGACGGACCTTGCAGGCCTTCCCCTCGACATGCGCCCACACGCTGTAGTCGAGTGGATCGAGGTCTGGCGACTGCGGAGGCCAAAAGCCCTTAGACCAGAAGGTCACGTTGGACCCCAACCGGTTTTGCACAGCGTTGGCCGTGTGGGCAGGGGCACCGTCCTGTCGAAAGATGTAGTCCGCATTTCTTCACTTTTGTGGCCAGGATGTCCTCGTAATCAGCCGCAGTTAGCCGGTATCCACTCGAGAACCGCACGGGTGGCATTTTCTCGCCGTTCGACGCCACGATTCCGAGCATCGTCACAGAGGCCGGGTGCTCGGTCGTAGACACGTAGCGGACCTTGGAGAAGTCCTGGCCGAAGCTTACCACGCAGTCGTTTTGCTTGTCGACGACAGGATCGACCGTGAAGGTCTTTTCGTCAGAGAAAACGACAATTCGCTCGCCACGAGAAGACGGCGACAGCGCTCCCGACGTCGTTCCCGTATCCGATCCGTCGGCAGAGGCCTCATGCTCTTTCCACCTTCTTCTTTGACCGCTCTGGACACTGTGGACACCGAAATTTTCTTTTTCTTTGCGAGCGCAGTCGTTTTGAGCGTCGGGTCTCGTTCGAAAGCTTTTCTCACAGCCAAACGGTCGACGACTCGAGGTCTACCCGAACGAGGTTGATCTTTACGGTCTCTCCCATTCTCGAGCCTGTCCGCAACTCTGTGGACGGTCGTCTGGCCGACTTTGAGGAGCTTGGCAATCTCGGACTTCGTGTGGCCTGCGTGCAGGAGAGCAGCGATCTCTACTCGTTTCGTTTCCATCGCTTTTGTCGTCGTGGACATTAGGATCACTCAGAGGTTAACACGTAATTGATCCTTTTGTCGAAATGGAATTATCCAAATCATGAGCAGTCCATTTTTTGGTATTTGCATTTGACGGGATTTTCTGTCTTCTTTTCCATTTTAAACCGTCACAAAACTCAAACGACGCACTGAAAGAACTCGAAATTCGACCTCAGCAAAGCTAAGATGTTGGTATCGACACCTGCATCGTATGCTTTCATTTGTATCAGTGGCGCCATCGATATGCGTAAACGGGTACTACTTTCTGGACTGCCCTCGTATTAAGCACCAATTCTCTTACTTAGTTGTTTGTCGAGCTCTTCTTCAGCGCTTTTGCTTTCGTTTTCACGCATCATCTGAGGGTTGTCCTTTCGTCCTTTTTCTCGAATGAGCTGCTTGAAGAGGATGCAGAACGCACTTCCCCAAACACCTAACAAAGAAAAACAAGACATACAAATCAACGACATTACTCAATTTACGATCACGAGATCTTGACCTGTACAAATAACGTCGACTCACCCTGAAGGTAATGCAACGGATATTCAGGATACTTCTTCACAATGCATCCGATGTACAGTTTCGATCCAAAATTACTTGTTTTTATGTAAGTGCCGTATTTCGCTATTCCGACTTCGTACGGTGAAAATTCTATCCATTCTGGAGGAAAGAAAATTGAAAGGAATTTCTAATCGACGGGAAGAACAAACGCTGCTCGACAATGAAACTGTCCTGCCACAAAGAGATGATTCAGCACAAGGTCTGTTCATAAAGTTCCAGATTGGTCGTTATTCCCGTAATTTATCCAATTCTGAACATCCCTCCTCGCACTTACATACCTTCCAACCTATGGAAAGTGGGTCGTGTGACCAGTCGATCTGGGGTGCAATTTCCTCACCAAAGCGATAACAGAATCCGTTTTCCTATATCTCTATCCATTTTCACGTTATCGTTTGTTATACACTGAGTTAGCAAAACTCATGGGATAGCAAGCACATTGATTGATTGGGCATGGCTTTTAACGATCCCAATAGACGTTGTGGGAAGAGCTTGGATAAGTGATTAATCAGAAATGGCACGTCGTTGCGAGTTGACGTCTTTTGAACGGGGTATGATAGTAGGTGCCCGACGCATGGGATGTTCCGTTTCGGCAGTGGTGCAGGAATTTGGCTTTCCTCGCTCGACTGTCTCCACAACAGGCACCATACCGGGCGTCCAGCTGCCCTGAATGATCGCAACCGGCGACACCTGGGACGAATGATTCAGAGAGACAGGAGCGCACCAGTGCAGCAAATCACAGACCAGTTCGATACTGGCCGCACTAGAAACGTCTCTCGGTGGACAATCCGTCGGAATCTGCATGCCCTCGGGTTTGGCAGTCGTTGCCCTACGCGGGTGCCAATGCTTACCCAGCGTCGTCGGACACTCCGGCGTGCATTTGCCATCAACCATCTCGGCTGGACTCTGCAACAGTGGCGAACGTCACATGGTCAGATGAGTCACGATATCAACTGTACCACGCTGATGGGAGACACCGTGTGTGGCGCAGACCTCACGAAACAATGGATCCCGCATGCCAACAGGTATGGTGCAGGGTGGTGATGGTCTGGGGTGCATTTTCCTGGTTTGGAATGGGCCCTCTGGTTATCCTGGACCAAACGTTGAATGGTCCACGGTATCGTCAACTCGTCGAAGACCATCTGCACCTGTTTTTAATATTTCAACACCCTGATGACGTAGCAGTCTTTCAAGATGACAATGCTCCACCACATCGCTTCAATGTCATCCGCAAATGGTTCGAGGAGCGTGCAGGAGAGGTCCAACGACTGAGCTGGCCAGCCTGGAGCCCTGACGTGAATCCCATCGAGCATATCTGGGATGCTGTCGAAGTCAGGCTCCGGGCACTGGATCATCCGCCCACGAACGGGCAGCAACTATCTTGGGCTCTGCAGACTATCTGGTGTCAACTGCCTCCACAAGTGTACCAGGGACTTGCAGACTCACTACCACGCCGTATTGCTGCACTCCACATGGCCAGAGGTGGCCCGACCAGATACTACGTAACTGAAAATACTATTCAGACACCTCCAGAGCCCGCTCTGCTGATAGAATTTTGATGAATACTTTTTATATACCATGGCGAAGAGATGTTTTCCAAATTTTGAAGACTAGGGGTGTGTCTAAAAAGTCCGACCGGTCGCGAAATTTTGGAGCCAACAGTTCAGTCACTGTCGAGCCCGTCACAAAGCTTATTTTGGAGCCACCAGTGACTGACTCGAAATTTTGACTATGTCCGATCGATGCGGGAACGATGCAGGGATGCGTAGCTGGCTTTATTCATTTTAAATTTTCTCCCGATTCGGCCGACCCTCGATTCATAACGCGACCGGTCTTGCTAATTGCGACAGGTAATCCAAAGCCGGTCGGTATTGCCGCGACCGGTCGCATTATGAGTCGAGGGTTGTCCGGGTATGCCTGCATCGTTCCCGCGTCGATCGGACATAGTCAAAATTTCGAGTCAGTCACTGGTGGCTCCAAAATGAGCTCTGTGACGGGCTTTGAGCACCCCCCCCCCCCCTCGCCGGACCCATGTGACTTCCAGTACACTGGAACGTCACAAAAGCAATGGTAGACCTGGGAAGCAATGCAGCATCCACCTTACGGCCCTGACTTATCCCCACGTGACTTTCACGTGTTTGGAATGGATCTCAAGAAACATGTGAAAGGCCGCAGGTTTCAGTCGGACCATGAAGTGGTTATCTAATGGTTCCACACGCAACCGAAAGAATTCTTCCATTAAGGAATTACACGCCCTCTTACACAGTGGGATAAATGCATGCTTAACGCGTTTTAAATTCCTTGTATACATTTCGTTTTCATTTGTACGACCCTTATACATCTCTTATTCTAGCATATGGTCAGGGCAATGTTTGTGTCAAGCAACTACTAGCACTGTATTTACCTGAATCTAAGATGAGGTTGTTTTCCAAATTTAGAGGGCAAAAAATGGGAGGTCGTCTTAGAATTGGATCTTTACCCCTGCGACCGCGTGCGATGGGGGGGGGGTGCTTCACTGCAAGAGTCCATTGCTATTTTCGATCTTTATAGGCAGTAGTACAACTAGGCCGTTTTCATCACACATTACGTTCCATCGTCTAATTAATAATCAACTTCATTTTGGGTGGGGAGAGAAGCTTTACAAATAAAACAGTTGAGTTTGAAACTCTACTTCGGATCGAATATCGGGTCGAACTTTGAATACATGTATCGGATCCCGTGTAGCCGATTCAAAAATTTTCTCGCCAAAACAAAGCCAAAATTTGTCGAAACCGACCGATTCGATTGTACTAAGGAATTTTTTTAGCAGACATTTGGCATAATTTTGATAAAAAATCGGAAAAAATTTAGCGGGAAATCTGCGAAGTCGGCAATACCGATTTAAGTCGCCATTACTATCCCATTAGTCTTAGCGTTCGGCCATTAGAGGCAAACGAGACCGAGGGAGTTATCCAACGAAATTGCTTGTTTTCCACGTGCTTCGTAAGAAGAACAGATCGCACGACAACTTAAAAACATAGGGTGTGTCTAAAAAGTCCAACCGGTCGCGACCAGTCTAAGCCCGTCACAAAGCTCGTTTTAGAGCCACCGGTGACCGACTCAAAATTTTGACTACGTTCGATCGACACGGGAACGATGCAGGCACACGTAGCTGGCTTTATTCGTTTTAAATTTTCTCCCGATTCGGACGACCCTCGATTCGTAACGCAACCGGTTGCGCTAATTGCGACCGGTAATTCAAAGCCCATCGCGATTAGCGTGACCGGTTGCATTACGAATCGAGGGTCATCCGAATCGGGAGAAAATTTAAAATGCAGGTATGCCTGCGTCGTTCCCGCGTCGATCGGACACAGTCAAAATTTCGAGTCGGTCGCTGGTGGCTCCAAAATGAGCGTCGTGACGGGCTCGACAGTGACTGAACTGTTGGCTCCAAAATTTCGCAACCGGTCGGACGTTTCAGACACACTCTTAAAGAATTTCAATACTGTGGGAGTACGTATAGTTCAGTTTTTGACTTAAAATTTTTTTTTTCTTGAAATACTTGCAAATTTTGAGGGGTCGTCTTAGATTCAGGTAAATACGGTATATATGGAGTGCGTCTACTCTACCTTGGAAGACTTTTGCCATTACATTCTTTTTTACGTGGAGACACGTATAAAGCGGTAACGGTACGAGCCCACCTTCCAATTTCTGGGCTTGGTTCGAGAGTACGGTCTCTTTGCGCTAAATTAAAAAAAAAATATAAGAAATAAGTCAGATGAAATCTACAAGCATTGATCTATTTGTTGTAATATTATACGAGGGGTGGTCATAAACTCATTACAATCAGCTGCAAGAGATGGGGTGACACTGCATCCATCCTTCTCAACGTTCTTGAAGTCCTCCTTTTGGCTGTTTAGAAACTGTTCCACTTTGTCGTCGTCGTCTTGGAAATGCCAATCACCTTCTTCAGGCAAGGAAAGAGGAAGAAGTTACATGGGGCCTTGTCATCCTGGTATCGTCTAGCCTTTCCTTCGCAATTTGTGGCTCATCACAGATACATGGGCGTTTGCTCCGAGGTTCATCTTCCCCGCTCGTCTGGCTATACTGGAAACACTGATGCCACATGGCGATTGTCACCATAATGGATTTTTTTGGCATTATTCCCCTTCAAATGCAGGAATCTTATCAGGGCTCGCACCTCCACGATGGGCTGCGCTACGTTGCTTTTGACGCTCTGGTACTGCACCAAAAACAATCGTTCTTTCGTGTTGATTGTAATGTTTTCATGACCACCTCTCAAACGAGGTGTCCCATACATGGAGTTTTCTCCCTCGTTTTAAGAGTGTTTATGCTTTTGTTCTCTTTAAGCATACAGGGTCGGGACACATTAATATGACCACCTCTCCTCGAACATGTTGGAACGTACCACAACAGCTGACAGCAGACGTGTAGTACCATCCTTTGTGAACTGCTCTAGAGCTGCCGTTGTGAAGGTGTACCGCGACTGGACGAACCAGACAGTTTCGAGCAATCGAAGAGGTAACTGTGGGGCCCCACGGGCCATCGATCCTATAAGCAAGCGTCGGTTACGACGCCTGGCCAAGACCAACCGGCGTGCCACTGTCGAGCAACCGACACAGCAAACGAACAGTGGGGCCACTAGGCGTGTCAGCACCGAGACAGTGCAACGATCCCTCTCGAGGTTGGAGCTCTGGAGCAGGCGTATGATAACAGCACCCACATCAACGCCGTTGCATCACCAAAAACGCCTCCAATTTGCAATGGACTATCGCCATTTGACCTTGGCCGAGTGGCAAAGGGTTGCTTTCTCTGACGAGTCTTGTTTTCGTGGTATGGTCTGAGTCCACCGATACCGCTGGAGGGTACACTGAATGCCGTTCGTCGCCTGACGATCATCGTAGACCAGGTACACCCCCTTCGTGTCGACAGTGTTTCTCAGGGTGATGGCACCTTTCGACAAGACAATGCTCCCTGCCATACTGCCAAAATTGTCCACGAATGATTCGAGGAGCACGAGGATCAATTAAAGCTACTCCCACGGCCACCAAACTTCCCAGACCTCAACCCCATTGAACATTTGTGGGACCATCTCGATCGCCACGTCCACGCACGGTGACGGATTTACGGGATGCACTGATCGCTGAATGGTCCCACCTTCCGAGGACTTATTGACTCATTGCCACGTCGACTAGCTGCTGTGCTTGCCGCCAAAGGTGGATATTCCGGATACTAGCAGGTGGTTAAATTAACGTATCCCGGACCCTGTAAATCTGCGATGGTCTATAAGTAGATTCTTACTTGCTTGAGTAAAGTATCTCCTAACAAATGGCCAAAGAAATCGGTGAAACTGATGGGCTGTCCTGAAAGATGTTTACTGACGATGGAACTGAGGTACTTGTACAGGTGCACAGGAGACAAGAGGGCAAAAGGACTGTGATTGATAGCATCCTTCAGTTCCTGTTGTAATTCACCCGGTGCTTTTGAAGGGAAATCGGGATGAGAGTAGAGTGTCGATAAATACCTTGAAACAAACAAAAGCAAATAGAATAACGCTGCGTAAGAATGCTCGTGACTTGGGATATTCTAGAAAAAGGGCTTTTTGCTCCGCATGAAGTGATTCAAACAAAAAGAAAAGGGAAGGAAAAAAATTCCACAACCTGGACTCGAACCAAGGGCCTTACCGTGAACCTTACCAATCACTTGGCTGCAATAGCTCAATTGGTTAGAGCGCTGCCAGCGCTAGGCAAGGTGTGACATTACATGTCAGTATACAGGGTGTTTCAAAATTATGTACAATAAATTTAGTGACATATTCTTCAGGTGAAAAGAAGACGAAAACGTTGTATAGCACTTTGTCTGGAAACGATTTGTTTGCGAGTAATCCAATATGATAGAGTAGGGAAGCACGGTAGTTAGCGGACCATATTTTAGCAGTTCCAGCGTTTCGACCCGACACTAGGTCGAGTGGTTTGTTCCATTTAAACCTACTTTAGGGTCGTTCCATTAGTTGTGTACGCTTGTTTCCATTACTCTACATCCACTCACTAGGAATGGCAATTTCAGAACGTTTGCGTGCTTTGACATACGCATTACGATTTACGTAAAAAAAAAAGTCACGTACACGTATTCCAGCGCGGAATACACTGACGTGCACTTAATGTATGGTCTTGCGGACGGAAATGCTGTGGAAGCAAGAAGACTCTACCGAGAACGCTTTCCGAATAGACGTTTGCCAAATAACCGAACGTTTGTATCTGTCGACAGACATTTGAGGGAGCGTGGTTCCTTTGGCTGTCAAACGGGACGAGGGCGGCCTGTAGCACATGCTCCGGATGAGGAGGATGTGATAATTGACATCATACATGATGAACCACAGACAAGCGCCCGTCGTATTTCTTCCATGGTACACATTCCGCATTCATCTGTTTGGCGCATTCTTCACCGTCAGCTTTTGCATCCATACCACCTGCAACTGGTTCGGGCACCAAACCCAACGGACTATCCACACCGACAACGATTTTGCCAATGCAGACGACGTCGTCACGCTGCAGACCCTAGTCGTCTCGGCCAGATACTTTTCACGGACGAAGCAACCTTCACCCGGACAGGAATCGTAAATTCTCACGACCAGCACCGTCGGGCAGATGCTAATCCGCACGTTACCAGAGCTCGAGCGCATCGAGAGCGTTTCTCCGTGAACGTTTGGTGTGGAGTCGTCGGAAATAACTTAATTGGCCCTTATGTGTTGCCGCCACGTTCGACTGGGCGAATGTATCTTTTGTTTCTGCAGAATTACTGGAAGATGTTCCTCTTTTGATAAGATCTAACATGATGGCGCTCCAGCACACTTTAATGCTGCATACACGAATCGGTGGATAGGTAGCCTGGCCTGCAAGATTGCCCGACCTTAATGCCTTGGACTTTTTTCTGTGGGGTCACGTGAAAACGATCGTCTACAGCACACAAGTTCCTAACATTATGGATCTGCGACAACGAATCGAAAATGCATGCCAAACCGTTCGTAATGCTGGCGACGAACTCTTCCGTGACGTCAGACGGTCGCTTGTGCGACGAGCCGAAGCGTGCGTGCGAGCTGGTGGCGGGCACTTTGAACAATCCCTCCGTTCTCTAATAGTTAAGCCCCCCTTTATTCCGCTTCTATTTTTCGTTTTTTATTTTCTGATCAATTTTTAATTATTTCCAATATGACCTTCCACCTCCCTGGTACAATATCTCTTCATACTTTTTCTGAGGCCATATTAGACAAGAATCCCTTTTCTATACTTTGTCTAAATATTCGCAGCGTACGTGCTAACTTTGATGAATTTCTACTCTCACTCACTACCTACCCTGCCGTCTTAAGTTTAATTGAAACCTGGACTGCTACAACTTCTGATATCCCTCATCTATCAGGATATAATAATTATTCTATCTCAAGAAAAACACGTAGAGGTGGAGGTATCTGTTGTTTTATTAGCAATGAATTTCCATTTGAGGTTATTGAAGAAGGTACCTGTGTCAATGATGACTACGAATTTCTTACCTTGTTAGTAAACAATACATTCTTTATTATTAATATATATCGTCCTCCAAATTCTAATTTCAGTAATTTCCTAATCTATATTGAATCTCTTTTGGACTCGTTACGTCTTGCTTCTAAAAAATGTATTATTTTAGGTGATTTTAATACCGAATTTCTTTCCCCTTTACTCAGAAATACTACTGAACTATTGTGTCTATTAAATAGCTTTGGACTTTCACCTACAATATCCTCTCCTACACATTACTCTATTAGTAGCAATTCCTTTAGTCTAATTGATCAAATCTTTACTAATATTACGGATATCACCCAAAGCGGAACAATTGACTTATTAATTTCTGATCACCTCCCCTTATTTCTTATTTATCCAATAAGTAAGAGGTGGTCTACTACTCAAAAATTTACATCTAGATTATATACTTTAAACAGAACACAAATCTTTGCTTCTTATCTACAACAAACGGATTGGGACACATTATTGCTAAACGAATTCAATTCTAATTTTAACTTTGAAACATTTTTTAAACATTTCATGAGTGGCTATAATAAATATTTTCCTATAATATCCTTTATTCGGTCCTCATCTAGTCCGAAAAAACCATGGATCTCAGAAGAATTACTAAGACTGATTAATAAGAAGCGCAAGATTTATAAACAATATATCAAAAATCCTACAAATATTAAAAGAAATCATCTTAGAGCTATTACAAAACTAGTGAAAAATTCTATTAAAACTGCTAAACGAAATTATTATGCTAAGCTTTTTTCCTTAATAACCAGCCCCAAAGAGAAATGGCATCAAATTCAGAAGGCTCTATCGCTCCCAAAAAATAGAAGACTCCCTTCCTGCTTTAATAATAAATGTTCGAGTCCAAATCTTCTGTCTTTTTTGGAAGCGCTTTTTCCATGCTCCCTAGTTGAAAGAAATAATATTATCAATAATCCTATTTCATGTTCATGTCCAGAGCCTCCCAACTCTTCACGCGAATCTTTTTTTCCATCCCCAACAACTCCCAATGAAGTCTTAGTAATTATAAACAAATTCTCAAATTCTAAAACAACAGATATTTATGGCCTTCGACAAGATGTGATTATTAGTATCGCCCCTTATATATCATATCCTCTATGTGTTCTCTTTAATATGTCTCTCTGTAAAGGAGAATTCCCAAAATTACTTAAATGCGCAAAAGTCATTCCAATTTTCAAAAAAGGAGATAGCAATGATCTTAACAATTACAGACCTATTTCTATTCTGCCTTTCTTTTCCAAAATATTTGAAAAGCTATTCTATATTCGCTTAAGTAATTTCATTCATTCTCATGATTTCATATCTCATGCACAACACGGTTTTCGCCCAAATAAAAACATCTCCACAGCTCTGTATGAAGTATCCGAATATATTAATATTCAGATGGCTCAAAAAAAAATTGTATTAACTTTGTTTCTTGATTTTAAAAAAGCATTCGATATGGTTCCCCATGCTTTATTAATAAATAAATTAAATTCATTATATGGCATTAGAGGGCTACCATTGAATTGGATAGTTTCCTTTCTTTTAGATAGAAAATATTCACTTAATATTAATTCAAAATTTTCTCCAAATTTAATCAGTAATCAGGGTGTACCCCAAGGTTCCATTCTGTCACCACTACTGTTCTCTCTCTTTATAAACGACCTCTCTTATATTACTGACAACGCACAATGCGTATTATTTGCTGATGACACAACATTTATAGCCTCAGCCGATTCCGAAGTACAAGTTGAAAATATAATGAACTCTTTGCTAATGAAAATCTATAATTGGTCATTATTAAATCATCTTCCATTAAACCTAAACAAATCATACTACATGATCTTTCATCAGCGTAATAAACTAATTGACTACAACAAAATTAAACTTTGCGTTAATAATATAATTTTATCTAGAGTCTCTTCTTATAAATATTTAGGAATTTATTTTACCCCCGATTTGTCATGGAGCCTTCATATAAAACATTTAGCTACTAAACTATCCCGTTCTTTAGGTATTATTTATAGAGTCAATCATCTTCCACGTAATATCTTACTAAATTTATATTTTACCCTAATTCATACAAATTTATGCTTTGGAATATGTTTATGGGGATCGACCACACAGAAAAATAAAAATCTTATAATTAAACTTCAAAAACGTTTTTTACGAATATTGTTAAATAGGCCCGCTTTCTCTTCCGTTAGTTCAGAATTTAAAAACTTCAACTTATTAAAATTTGATGATCTTTATTTTATTCAATTAGCTCAATTTATGTATAAAATCACACATAACATATATAATATTAGAAACCCCCCTATGTTAATCAGTCCATATCATCACTATCTCACAAGAGAAAAAAAAATAGTAATCCCATTTTATAGAGTAAATTACTTAAGAAGATCTATTTCGATTTCCGGCGCTATCTGTTGGTCAAAATTAACTGTGGAACTTCGGGAGGCACCTTCTCTTCAATTTTTTAAACGTCGTCTCCTTAAAAACATTCGTTCAGGCTTAATTACTTCTGATTTAATGTCTATTTACTCTTAATTAAAACCGATTTCACAGGCCTCTGTTTATTTTACTGTTTTTATTATTATTATCATAATTCCTACTATTATTATTATTGGTTATATTGTAATGTTTTAAGTTATAACAAATTATCATTACTATTATTATTGTTGGTAATATTGTCGTTGCCGTTTAATGCAATACAAACTTTTACAAATTTATAGAATTTTAAATTATTTTATAATTTTTTTTTATGGATGCCCCTAGACAGGCCCACTGGCCTTTTGGGCGCCTTTTTATTCTTGGATACAATATTACTTAACTTCTTATTTGATTTTTCTTTTATATTGTTGTTGTAAATATGTATTGTATTTTTTCTTTTTTTCTTTTTTATTAATTTTTACTTGACAGTTTTTAAAGTATTATTTTTATTTTCTATCATTGATACTGGTTTGGTTTTACTGTCTTGTTTTTTTTGGGTTTTTTTTCTATTTTTTTTTATTTCGGATTTTGTCTGTATTATTCATGCAAATTTGTATGTATTTCTTTAGTTTATTGTTCCTGTAATCCACCGGGTATTTACTTGTCGGTCATTGATTCCCGGTGGTGTCTTAATTTTTTTTTTTTTCTTTAATAAATAAATAAATAAATAAATAATTAAAAAAATTTGGAGCCACGGGTTTAGTTGGCTGTATCGCGTAAATAAATCGTTTCCAGACAAAGTGCTATACAACATTTTCGTCTTCTTTCGACCTGAACAATATGTCACTAAGTTTATTGTACATAATTTTGAAACACCCTGTATATGTTTGCTCCCATAACATAAGCTACTGCAATGTAATATGTTAAAAGTCAAAATGCTCACTAGAAGAAATGGAAGACCTTCCACCATGAAGCAGTTGAATATAACGAGGATATGCTGCATCCGTTGTGAAAATATGCTTCTTGATAATCACATTCCTTTTCACTGCATGGGAATTGTGCTCAAAGTCCAACGTCAGTGTTAACGCATACCTTGACATACAATGACTTCTTAAGCAACCCATATCCTAGCTATATCCAATTGGGTACTGTTCAGACCACGTGTTTTTGGTGTAAAGTTTTCCACTTGTGTCATTTGAAGTGAAGGAAAGTTTTTTTTACCATGAAGATCCAGATAAGCCAGCAACGTAAGTGATACAGTCCAGAATACCCGCTTCCGACAAAGCTTTCATGGCCCCACTTAAGCAAACCATAGCTCGAAAACCTCCTCCCGATCCAAGCAATCCGATGATTGGAACCTACAGGAAGGGAAAAAAGGTCATTTGCTTCCAAATTAAGTTTGCTGCTTTGAACCGCTCACTAAAATTAAATGAAATTTTGTAAACATTTATACTTACTTACTTTTCAAACCCGCTTATCCGTTAGGGTCGCAGGGGCAGCAGCCCTATGGAGGATCTCCAGCGATCGTGAACTTCCGCCATGAGGCGCACGTCCTCCCTGGTAATATCCGAGCGACTCGAACCCAGATTCTCCACGTAGTCTAGCCACCTGGTATCCACCGACCCCTTGGTCTCTTACCCACCGGCTTGGAAAATAACAACTGCCTAGGAAGACCAGTTTGCATTGGCATCTGTATCACGTGGCCATACCAGCGCAACCGAGATCTCTCGATGCAGAGAAGTAGCGGCTCGACACCTAAAGATTCCCTTATTGTGCTGCTGTACACTCTATCTGGTAGGGAGTGTAACACCTGCCACACCTCTCAGAAATCTCATTTCTTGTACCCGCTTGTACCCACGATCGCACTCTTTTGGTCATTACCCAAGCCTCATGAATGGTGAGAATGGGGACAAAGATAGATTTGAAGATGGAGAGCTTGGCTTTGTTACCCAGCTCGCGTTTCGGTACCACCGATCGCCACAGTTCACGTCTGACACAGCTTGCTGCACCCATCCGAGCATCCAATTCTTTCTCCTGCTGTCCATCACTCGTGAATGCAATCCCGAGATACATTTATACATTCATTAAAAAGAAATTAACCCCCCCCCCCCC
>JAHWFO010083529.1:33647-57329 GCA_023313115.1 Rhysida immarginata
GATACATTTATACATTCATTAAAAAGAAATTAACCCCCCCCCCCCCCTGAGTAGGGTAAGGCACTATTTTTACCCCTTTATCTGCACTTTTTACCTCTCTCCAAGTTTTATAATCAATAAATTGATTTTCTCTATCTTCATTCCTTTCTCATCATTTCTGAACGTATGATATATCACATGCCATATGTTGTCATGGTTCTAAGGACCAAGTGACTGCCAACCCCACAAATCCGATCCCACTGGAACAATTGGGTCTAACTTCATAGTAATGTAGATCTTGCTTAGAGGAATCTGGATACTCAATTTTACGCCTTTACGTACCTAAATAGGACATAGATATGTTGCCCTCTCTGAATCCCACCCCCGTAATTCCGACCCCAGTGTACCAATCAAAACCAAACTAAATAATGCACATAGGAAGCTACATTCCAAATCTCAACCTTCTACCTCAAAAAATGTAGAAATTATGAAGGGATACGCAGTTAAGATGTTATAAAACCAATAAGTAGCTCCATTCTTAATAATATAGATTCTGAGCACTTGAGCAATCGTGTGTCGACAAAGCTATTTCACGTGCGCGCGCCGATGTCAATAATGCTTAAAAGATGAACAGAAAGTAACAACGTAGTCCTTCTTTACAAATCTATTTTATATGACATGCCATTATCTTTGAATTCTTTACACTCACTGTTTTAGCACGTGAATTCGACTCGAAGGGGTCCACGAAAAATTCTGAAAAATCGATACGGCCGAGCTAAGACTTTGATGGTCATAGTTTTGAAAACAGAATTTGAAAAAGTTAATCCGTTGAAGTTTTCTTCCATCTCACAAGTTTCTTCATCGTTTTTCAAGATTGGTGACTTTATTTTTTTGTATTTATTAAATTTTAATTTTACGATTTTCCCCATTAAAAGAGGACTAACCACATTTAAATTTAAAAAATGCCATATAACAATCGATATGTCAAGAAGAAATACATTGTTACTTTCTGTTCATCTTTTAAGCATTATTGTCATCGGCGCACGCACGTGAAATCGCTTTGTCGACGCACGATTGCTCAAGTGCTCGTAATCTATAAGCTTATTATTAAGTAGCGGAAAAATGAAGCTAATTATTTGGTTTTTTTTTTACACACGATTTGAATCACCCTTCATCATTTCTACATTTTTGAAGGTAGAAGGTCGAAATTCGGGATGTTGCTTACTATCTGCACTATTTAGTTTGGTTTTGATTTGTATACAGGGGTGGGATTCAGAGAGGGCAACATATTGTGACGTCGGGGCCCTGTCCAACATTTGCGTTTAGACTTCGCGAACGTTAATCTAAAGAAAATCCGTATATTCTCCTTTTGTGAATATAACGAGACTGAGCAGGGAGCTTGATGATTGCTGGTATCGAGAGGAGTAACAAGTGGAGCACTACGGAATGCACCGTGTATATCCTGGGTCACGTGTTGCGGAGGTGAATGCGGAAGCTTGCCGGGGTTCGCCAGTGGGCTGCGAGTTTCGAGTCCTGCTTCCACCAGGAAGGGGTTTTAGTCCTCCTCCCCTGTTTAGATAAATAAAAGGAGCCACAGAACGCAGTTGTGCGTAAATTCTGTTGCAAGAATACGCTATTCGGGGAAGCTAGCACAACTCATAGAACTCAGCGCCGCTGTGTTGGGCATCCCCCCCCCCCCCCCCCATCCTCTTCCTGTATGCCACGATATTATTCAAGCGTGCCCTGCTGCAGATCATTAAGCACAGGCTAAGACGTACATGAAAATGTTTTGCTCCGTTGTCTTTTGCACATTCGTGTGCCATTTTTGTTTGTTGAGTATCTCGCTAGGGGCCCCTTTCGAGTTTTGATTAACGATTTGCATATTGTATCTATGTGATAATTAATGGAGATAAATGAGGAAATGATTTTGAAAACCAATCCAGGTTCTCGTCCTCAATAACTGGTCCTGAACCCACGATCGCCCCACTCTCCAGTGTGTTCTTATTATGTACATTAACTGGAGGGTGGAGCTGTCACAATATCTATGTGGTATTTAGGTACGTAAAAGCATAAAATCCAGTATCCAGTTTCCTCTAGGCAAGATCTACATTACTATCAAGTTTAAGCCCGATTGTTCCAGTGGGATCGGATTTGCGGGGGTGGCAGTCACTTGGTCCTTAGAACTACGGCAACATATGGCATGTGATATATCATACGTTCGGAAATGATGAGAAAGGCAAGAAGACATGAGTTTTTTTACATCTTTTACATATTACGTTCGAAAAAATCAATTTATTGATTAAAAAAACTTGGGGAGAGGTAAAAAGTCCAGATGAATGGGTAAAAATAGATGACTTGCCTTATCCTACTCGGGAGGCGAGCGGGAGGCGGACTAATTTCTTTTAAATAAACGTATAAATGTATTTCTGCTTTACTGCTAAAGCTCCTCCTTGGAATGTTTACGAGATTTTATTATGTTCTTTGTTTGAATTGATAAAGATTTTGTCGCAAATGGAACCCTAGCTATTATTATTTCTGTCTCATTTTTCAGTGCGGTTGCTGCTCCTGGGGGTCTAGGCTGAACTCTTCGACAAGCTGTCAATCTCGACAAAATCTAATTGTCGATAAGTGGCATATTACACATTTATACACAAGTTTACACACGGCAATACGGCGTGGTAGCGAGTCTGCAAGTCCCTGGTACACTTCTGGAGGCAGTTGACACCAGATAGTCTGCAGAGCCCAAGATAGTTACGGATGATCCAGTGCCCGGAGCCTGACTTCAACAGCATCCCAGATATGCTCGATGGGATTTGTGTCAGGGCTCCGGGCTGGCCAGCTCGGTCGTCAGACCTCCCCTGCATGCTCCTCCTGGAACCATTCATGGACGACATTGGAGCGATGTGGTGGAGCATTGTCATCTTGAAAGACTGCTACGTCGTCAGGGTGTTGAAATGTCAAAAACGGGTGCAGATGGTCTCCGACGAGTTGACGATACCGTGGACCATTCTACGTTTGGTCCAGGATAACCAGACGGCCCATTCCAAACCAGGAAAATGCACCCCAGACCGTCACCGACGCCCCACCACCTGTTGGCATGCAGGATCCATCGTTTCGCGAGGTCTGCGCCACACTTGGTGCCTCCCGTCAGCGTGGTACAGTCGATATCGTGACTCATCTGACCATATGACGTTACACCACTGTTGCAGAGTCCAGCCGAGATGGTTGGTGGCAAATGCACGCCGGAGTGTCCGACGACGCTGGGTAAGCATTGGCACCAGTGTAGGGCGACGGCTGCCAAACCTGAGGGCATGCAGATTCCGACGGATTGTCCACCGAGAGACGTTTCTAGTATTGAACTGGTCTGTGATTTGCTGCACTGTTGCGCTTTTGTCTCTCCGAATCATTCGTCCCAGGTGTCGCCGGTCACGATCGTTCAGGGCAGCTGGACGCCCGGTATGGTGCCTGTTGTGGACTGTGATGCCTTCATACACCCTGGAGACAGTCGAGCGGGGAAAGCCAAATTCCTGCACCACTGCCGAAACGGAACATCCCATGCGTCGGGCACCTACTATCATACCCTTGCGACGACGTGCCATTTCTGATTAATCACTTATCCAAGCTCTTCCCACAATGTCTAATGGTCCATTTCCAGAATCCGTTACCCCTGTGAATTCGTGAGCCATGCCCATCAATCAATGTGCTCGCTATCCCATGAGTTTTGCTAACTCAGTGTACACTGATATACACAAAACTGTGGACACACTTTATTATTATTTTCACAGTTCAAGTTTCGTAGCACAAGAGAGTGCTTCATGTATGTAAATATTTTTAAACAAGCTTTTGTTACTATTTTTAGAAAATGTGTATTGTTGAGCTATGTGTAGGCCGGAAACGAAGGAAAAAGATTTTAATAAGAAATCTGTTGCTAAATTCTGAAATAACGATCGCCAAGTGCATAGTCGACTGCTCTTGAATTGTAGACAAGAATTGGTCAAAGTCTACACTAGAAAATCGACGGTGTAGAGTGTGTACACTGTAGACTCTGTAAACACTGTAGACAAGTCGTGTTCGTGCTAGCTCGAATCGACAAATGCGTCATTAACCACGTGACCATTGACACGTGTCGACAGTCGACTGCTTGTCGATGAGCTCAGCCTAGACCCCCTGGTTTACCTTGATCAATTTGTGAAATTCATAAGAATTGACAAAAAAGAAAATGCCACTCCTAACCTCTCGGATTAATTTTGGACCCCGTTCGCCAAGTAACCTTTGTAGTGCAAGTAACACCTTCTTACGCCTTTGCTGTAGAAAATCCTTTTCTTCATCACAAAGTGCCAAACTGTAGCGTAAATCAGAGTTTTCCCTGTAGAAAAGAGAACGTTAGGCTTAACAATTTTAACAGTGACGCAAGTTAAATTTGGCAGGACTAAAAGATACATTGACTCACCCAACCTTCTTGAGGAATTCACCTATTACTTGAGATTTCTATTGAAAGAAAAATTAACATATTTTTAGAAATCTAGCGTTTACGTGTTTTCATTAAACACCTTAAATTAACTTGTACAGTACGGACCCAGTCGAACGTGGTCGTCTGGAGCCAGATTCCAGCGACTGCATTAAATCGAGTCGTGCTAGACCCCTGCGTGACACAATTTAATGAAAAATATTCTAAAGCTTCATTAAGAACCTAGGATCCACAGGGAACGCTAATATTATCACCCACGGCAGGCATCACCTTACAATGAAACCCTCGAGGAAAAATGATAACTTATTAAGTAGTAAATACGAGGGTGGGCTGAAAAGTAATGCCTCCATGGCTGTAACTTTTTTTATTTTCAAAATTCTTTTTGTATCTGCTACTCCCATTTGTCCTCTATGTAATGCGCTATTCACTTTTCGACATAGTCCCCATCGTACCGACGCGTGACTAGTCGGGTGAACCCGTCAGAGAGGAATTCCGGGGTCGTCGTCGACACGAGGATCGAATGGCAGCTTTGGATCCTCTTCTGCAGCATGATAACGCCACACGTCAGACGGGGTTGCAGCGCCTACAGTTCAAAGATGAAAAACTGCAGTGCAAAAACGAAAGACTTTGCACCTTGCGACTTCCACCGCTTCCCAAAGAGGAAAGAGCACCTTAAGGGGCACGAGTTGCGTTCTGACGACGAGGTGAAACCTGCCGTTCGGTCTCGGTGTCGACGACAACTCCGGAATCCCCCTCTGACAAGTTCACCCGACTAGTCACGCGTCGGTACGATGCGTGGAAAGGGATGGGGACGATGTCGAAAAGTGAATAGTGCATTACATAGACGACAAATGGGAGTGTCAGATACAAAAAGAATTTTGAAAATCGGTTAAAAAAAAAAAAAAAAGTTACAGCCCACCCTCGTAATAAAAACATAACAAAAGTCCTGAGGCGGGTTCTTTATATCAGCTGACTTCAGCAGCTGGCTGGCAGAGTAACTCAGTGATGATGTCTTAAGATGGAAAATCAAGAAGAACGCTAGGATGAAATAATAGGCTAGCCAAGATGGCGGGATGTGTAATATAGAACTGTATAATATTAAATTAAATGTTATAAACTGTTATACGAGGGCTGTAAATTAAACAGTGGCAACTTAACCTTGAAACTCGCAGAAGGGCGGGCATGCGCAAATAGGATATGGAAGCGGTGAGGTGGCGCTGTTGTCGATGTGTAGAGTGCAAAAAACAGTCTATCTGCTTAGAAGGGTAGTTGTTGTGTGGCGTTAAAGCGAGGAGTTTCGTTTCCATCGCTCTAAAGCATGTTTTCAAAAGATGATCAGCGGTCGTGGCTTAAAATCGAGGTTGCCCGTGATAAAAGTGCAACAGAATGCTATCGAGGATTAGTGGAAGCCTGTGGCACAAATGCTTTACCGTATAGGACAGTAGCACGATGAATTCAAGCATTTCGTTCGGGTCGGAATGAGACTGCGGATTTGCAACCATAGACCGCCGATGGACTGTCCGAGAATTATCCTTAGAGGTTGATCTGAGTCATCAAACGGTGTGGTGCATAATGAAGAAATCTCTCAACATGAGGAAAATTGCTTCCCGCTGGGTTCCACGTCGACTAACCGAAGTACAGAAATGGCACCGGTATGCACTGGCTGGCACCCACTTGGAGAGATACCGCAACGAAGGAGACGCATTTCTGCAGCGTATTGTCGCCATTGATGAAACATGGGCACGAGCCTATGAGCCCGAATTAAAGCGTCGATCAAACGAATGGCGTCACCAAGGTTCGCCACGTCCACAGAAATTTCGACAGGAACCCAGTCGGGTGAAAGTTATGCCGATTGTGGCATACGACTGGGACGGTGTGATTCTTACACACGCTGTACCTGAAGGACAAACTGTCAACGCAGATTACTATTGCCAATTTCTACAGCACAATCTGCGTCCGGCTATGCGGCGCAAACGTCCACGTTTATTGCGCAACAATCTCCCTATCGTGTTGCACGACAACGCTCGTTGCCACGTCGCAAACAAAGTCACTCTCCTATTGCGACGGTGGCAGTGGGAAATCCTGGAACACCCTCCCTACTCACCCGACACGAGTCCTCGTGACTTCGATCTGTTTCCGAAGTTGAAGGAACCCCTCCGAGATCACCGATTTCGTGACGTTTCATCTGTACTCCACGCAGTAGGGCGCTCGGTTGCTCACATCAACAATCGACACCATGCCACTGGTCTACAACGGCTTCCCGACATTTGGTAAAAAGTTATAAGCTTTGCTGGTGATTACATAGAAGGAATGTAATGCAATTGTACTTGTAAGTTCATTAAAAATTGATTTATACCTATGTTGCCATTACTTAATTTACAGCCCTCGTATGTGTGTCAAATGAGTAAATGTGGTCGTCCACACTTATTCTAGATGTACGCCCATTATCGTGTTACAACGATAGTCTCCTTGTAATTCACATATATCGCATACATTAATATGTTACCACCTAGCGATAATTCGTACGCTTCTTTATCCACATCAAGTAGTAAAGACCCCATGCTACATCGTCTGCACACGCATATGATTATTCATGGGCGCCGCCATCTTCGAAATGTCTGATCAGCGACCTTTTTTAACGCTGAGCATCTGCTCCAGCCGGCTGGCCAAGTGGCTAAGCCAGCGCAACTCAGTTAAGCGTTTTCTAACTTAGCGGCTGACAGATCGCTCGTCCGGCTAAGATAAAGAACCCGCCTCTGGTAAGTAGAGCTTTAATTACCGACACGTAAATTATCTCGATACAATCGATGGAATTTATAGTAGATACAGGGTGCGCCAGAGAAACTTACTTATTTGAGAATACAATATCCCAATTTTTTTTTCATACAGTCTTGAAAATTACATCGTTTAAATGGCGACCCCCATTGCGCATACACTGATTAAGTCGATTTTTGAAGTTCGTGTCCACTCTTTGCAGCATATCGATCGGTATGTTGGCAATGGCATCGCGAATGTTGTTCTTGAGGTGAGCTATTGTCCGTGGTCGATCGACATAAACCAGGGATTTCAAATAGCCCCATAAAAAAAAATCGCATGGAGCCAAATCTGAGAGAGATGAGGCGGTCGGGGAAATGTTGCCGCAAAAAATTCATCGAGTCTCGTGCTGCGTATGCTGTGGCTCCATCTTGCTGAAACCAAACGTCCCTAACGTTCATTTCTTCGAGGCGTGGAAGAAAAAATTCCTCGATCGTGTTTCTGTACCGAGCTGCATTCACAGTAACTGCGCGTTCGTTTTCCTCAAAAAAATAAGGACCAATTATTCCCATTACCGATATTGCACACCATACGGTTACTCGTTCACAATGAAGTGGCTTCTGGTGAAGTTCATGCGGATTTTCACCACTCCAATAACGCATGTTTTGCTTGTTGACGCAGCCGGAAATGTGAAAGTGAGCCTCGTCACTGGAAAAAACGACCGCGTCTTCAGGCAGGTTGTCAAGCAGCATTTCACATGCATTTTAACGGGCAACAAAATCGCGTTCAGTTAATTCTTGCACAACAGCCAATTTAGAGGGATGATGAAATTGAAGGTCTTGGTGGAGAATTCGTCGAACAGTGGTGTCAGAAATTCCCAAAGCAGCTGCGTGTTTGCGAGCCGAACGCCGAGGAGAACGCAGAACTGACTGCCTTACTCTTTCGACATTTTCGGAGTCCGTTGATGTCCAATTCTGGGTTTAGTGACACTTCCATACTCTCGAAATGAGTTAACCCACGACAGAATCGAATTACGGCCAGGAACGAGTCTGTGAGGAGGAATTTCAAAGCGAGCGCGGAAGGCACGTTGCGTAGCAGCAAGTGAGCGACCGTTAGAAAAGAAGCTCTCGACGGCGAAAGCCCGCTGTTCTCTAGACCAGAGCATGATGGCAACTGACTGGAGAGAGAAACAAACTTGGGGACTTCCCCCTCCAATAGCGCCCCCTATCACCCCTCTACCCACCCAACTCACCGCTCGGGAGTTTTTTCAAATAAGTAAGTTTCTCTGGCGCACCCTGTAGAATAAAATGTCCACCAATCAAAGAGTTATTAACCCACGATCTTCTGTGTTCTTTAAACTGCTCAACAAAAGAGCACCTTGTGGATCCTACGTAATGCATACCACAGTCTGGGCATGTCAATTTATAAACTCCGCAAGCCATGAAACCATCATTAGCCACATCCTGGTGTTTAGTGTTGTTTTTTATCCTGAAGGCGATGCTGAGTCTGTAACTTCAGGATAAAAAACAAGAGTAAACACATGCTTAACACGAGAATGTGGTTCGGTGAGATAAGGGTTCATAATACTGTTCCTATCAACGAAACTGGTAGTAACTTTACAGTATAACATAGGGACGACAGAGATTCCAACTAGTTTCGCCTTTTATTCCCGGCTTTATCAAGGATAACACAACAAGAGGCTCGCAGGCCTTATATGCACCTATAGGCGCAGTTCAGGCGATATACAGTGTGTTCAAGTATTATAAGACACCCTCATTTTTTGCTTTAAAGCCTAAAATGAGTGAATATTTAACTATAATTTCTGTTCCCGTGAAAAAGGGCACTAAAAGAAATACAACCATCACCCACCCCTTCAACCAGAATGTGCATGTACTTCATATCTATGCAAAAATATGTTAAAAATCAGGTGTTCAAAAATTATAAGACATCGTTTTTGGCTTGTCAACTGCTATTTGGCTTCCTCCAAACTTTCAATATGCCAAGGGGTAGCAGCTTATCTAAATATGAGAAGGGCCAGATCGACTCACTTTACGATCAAAAACTATCATTGGCTGCCATATCTCGCAAAATTCAAAGGTCCAGATGTGTCGTTCGAAATTATTTGAAATTAAAACACAATTATGGGACTAAGAACCATCACAGAGGATGCAAACCTCTCCTAAGTCCTAGAAATAAAAGGGACATTGTTCGAAAGTTAACCAGTGGCGAATACTCTTTAAGGGAAATACAACGGTCCATTCCAGTACAAGTCTCTCTGAGCACAATACACAATGTTACATCAAAGAATAAGAATGTGAAATGGGTGAAGAGGAAGAAAAGGCCATTTTGACGTGTAAGAGAAGCGCTTAGAATTTGCTAAAGAACACCAAACATGGGACAAGGAGTGGCGGAAAATGATTTTCTCAGATGAGAAAAAATTCAATCTGGATGGGCCAGAAGGATGCTCGTACTATTGGTATGACCTCCGTAAGAATGAGGAAATCCTAAGCAAGAGGCAATCTGGTAAGTAAAAATTATCCATTACATGTAATTCAATATGATTATATTAATGACATCGCATTTCGTTTTCATTATGCTCAGGTGGTGGATCAGTGATGGTATAGGGGGGCATTTGGTGATAAAGGCAAGTCTGAAATTGTGTTCATCCGTTCAACCATGGACTCAAAAGCATATCAGGAACTGTTGTCACACTATTTGATTCCTAGAGCACAGCAAATTGGTGGACGAGGCTGGATATATCAGCAAGATAATGCCAGCATTCATACATCTGCCTCCACTAAGGCATCGTTCACAGCCAAGAAAGTCCGTCTTTTGGATTGGCCATCAAAAAGTCCGGATTTGAATCCTATGGAGAATGTGTGGGGTAAATTGTCTAGATCTGTGTACAAGTATGGAAGACAATATGTCAGCAAACAAGAATTGGAAGCTTCGATCATACGTGAATGGAACAATATCAGTCAAGATTTCCTTGACAGTCTTCTCCAATCAATGAAAACTCGCGTGTTTGAGGTTATCCGGAACAGGGGTAATCACACAAAATATTAGACTTCAAAACAAACTGATATGTTAACACTATGCATTCAATCTCTGTACGTGTCTTATAATTTTTGAACAGTTCATTTTGATGTATTATTAAATGTTGACAAAATAAATGCATATTTAATAAAAAAATGTCTAATTTTATGTTTCTTTTGTTGCTCGTTTTCATGGGGACAAATATTATTGTAAACTATTCACTCATTAAGGCTTTACATCAAAGAATGAGGGTGTCTTATAATAGTTGAACACACTGTACTACGGATCGGGCGAAATCGTCGGATGCAGTTCGTGTAGATGGGCGCAAGGTACGAAAAAAAGGGGTACGAAAAGAAACTGCGCCTTCTGCGATAAGTTTTACATAGGCTTATCGACCCGTAACTTCAAAATACACTATATGATCAAAAATATCCGGACACCCCTCACAGATCATCGATTGGCCCAATGTCACGTGATAATGACTTGCACATCATTTAAATAGCTTCCCACACCTTCAGACACAACTCTGCTTGGACATTGGCAACAATGGGGCGTTCGGCAGAGCTCAGCGAGTTCCGACGTGGAACCGTCGTCGGATGTCACCTATGCGGCAAGTTCGTGCGTCACATTTCCAGCCTTCTTCAGATACCCAAGTCGACAGTAGGCGATGTCATTATGAAATGGAAGACCCGGGGATCGACAACAGTTCGACAACGAACCGGTAGACCCAAGAAACTAACGGACAGAGACCGTCGAGTGCTTTGTCGTGTCGCCCACAGCGACCTGAAGTCCTCGGCGGAAAAAATTGCCACAGAGTTTCGAAACGCCTCTGCAAACGATGCCAGTACCACGACGATTCGTCGAGAACTGCACACGATGGGATTCCGTGGCCGTGCTGCTGCCCACGAGCCCCACGTCGGCAGGGTCGACGCCGAGCGACGTCTGGAGTGGTGCAAAGCCCACAGAAACTGGACGATGGACCGATGGAAACGTGTAATGTGAACAGACGCATCTCGCTACACACTCTGGCAATCCGACGGACATGTTTGGGTTTGGCGCATAACCTGGAGAACGCTTCTTACCCGAGTGCACAAAGCCCACAGTCGAGTTCGGAGGAGGAGGAGTCACGGTGTGGGGCACGTTTTCATGGTACGGACTGGGCCAGCTCGTTCCTGTGCAAGGAATCGTGAACTCCGACCGTTATCTGAATGTTTTGGACGACTGTGCACTTCCAAGGTCGTGGCAATTTTTCGGAAACGGGCTGTTTCTCTACCGACACGACAATGCTCCGTGCCACAAAGCGAGGCGTGTACGGCAGTGGTTTGCGGACTCGGGGGTCGAAGAAACGGGTCGGCCGGCACAAAGTCCCGACCTCAATCCTATAGAGAGTCTGTGGGAAGAATTGGAAAGACGCTTGCGGGCCAGATCACGTCGGCCAACTTCTGTACCTGAACCGATTCTCGCTCTTCGGGAGGAATGGAGGAACATTCCGGAAAGTACCTACCGACATTTGGTGGAAAGTCTTCCCCGAAGGGTGGAAGCTGTGATTTGGGCAAAGGGATGTGCAACGCCCTATTGATTTCCATGAAATCGTGGCTAGAGCGCAAACGTACATGTGTCCGGATATTTGTGATCATATAGTGTACGTTTCAAGGAACACGTCAACTCCTACGAGAAACATGATGGTAATTCCCACTATGCTAACCATCTTACCGATTCCGGACACGAAGTGATGTCCATCTTACACAAATGCAACGACCCGTTGAAGAGATCTACCCCTGGCCTCCTCCTCGATTGCCAAACGGATTTTGATGTCTATGCCATACTTAACTCTGTCTCCGACCTTGTATAATTTATTTATTTTCGGATATATAATTTTACTTACATATACAATACTCATTTCCAAAAAAGTTGGGACAGTGCAAAATATATAGAAAAAACAAAAAGGGATGATGTAACAAGACTTTCTCGCGAATACAAAATAGCAGATATGTTTATGAACTGACATAAATCTAGTGTGTGCACCAAAACATTTTGTATCGTGGCCGGGACGTTCGTTTTGAATGGGGGTGTTGCAACACGTTCCAAAATAGTAGGGACATACGTTGTAAAAAGCACCGTTAGTAGTGGAACCTTCCGAATTGTTCGGGAATAATCTAGAACGACGACGTCGTACTACATTCCGTATAAATAACAGTTGCCATCCGTCGTTCGGGTAACTTATTCAGAACAACGGGTCGAGGCAAGCCAGTTAGCGAAGATCTTCGTGTTCGAATCGTTCGAGAATTCTCAAACAACGTTTCTCAGCGTGCAATAGCCAGAAGATTTAACCTGTCATCATCTACAGTACAGAATATTATCGAGCGCTACCGAGATAGCGGTGAGATCACGGTTCGTAAAGGCCAAGGTAGAAAACCTATTCCGAATGCTCGAGCTCTTCGGATCCTCCGACGTCACTGCGTCACGCGTGGGAATGCTGCGATTACGGACGTAGCCACGTGGGCCCGCGATTTCTTCGGGAAGCTGTTATCGTCGAATACTGTACGCCGGTGCATCCATAAATGCAAACTTAAGTTATACCGTGCACGACGGAAGCCATACGTCGACAAACGACAGCAACGTCGCCGTCTGATGTGGGCTCGAGCCCGTCGCAATCGGTCCCGAGCACGCTGGAAGAACACATTGTGGTCCGACGAATCAACCTTTACGATCGTTTACGGAAATAATGGACGCCGTACGCTCCGGACCAAAGACGAAAAGGATATTCCCGCGTGCTACAGGCGTTCGGTACAGAAACCACCGTCTGTCACGGTCTGGGGCTGTATTAGTGGCCGTGGAACGGGAGACTTGCACATCTGCAATGGCGCCGTCGATGCCGAAGCATATATACAGATCCTGGAACAAGCTATGGTGCCATCTAAGAGGCGCCTGTTTGGACGACGTCAGTGTATATTTCGACGAGACAACACCAGACCGCATGCAGCGCGCATGACTTCTGCACGGCTACGTCAGCAGCGCTTTCGTACGTTGGATCGGCCCCCTTGCAGCCCGGATCTGTCGCCTATAGAAAACGTTTGGCGTATTATTAAACGAAAACTACGACAGCGACGACCCCAGACAGTTGAACAGCTGAAAACCTAGATTCAACAGGAATGGGACAGAATTCCGATGTTAGAAAGATTGGTGTCGTCGATGCCCAGAAGATTACAGTGTGTCATCAAGAGGAGAGTGGTAAACGCCGTGCTGTCCCAACTTTTTTGGGAGTGTGTTGCACGTGCCAAACAGGAAAACCACCTGTATCTTTGTTTAAGCATATAAGAAGATATGTGATCCCATGCCTAATTTATCGTTTATGTATTGTAATGCGTTGAAATAAACGCCAATACAATAATCCAAACAAATGTGCTGGAGTTCTTCTTATATGTTTCACTGTCCCAACTTTTTTGGAAATGAGGATTGTAATTATAATCAAATGTATCGAGCTGTTTACCCGTGAAGATGATGTAAATCGAAACGCATCGGTAATGCTTAACCAGGAGCTTTGTTATGTTTTTCTTCTTAATATTGGACAGCATGGACGTTATGAAAAGAGTAAAGGACTTACTTGGTTGTGTCCAAAGAAGAAGGAGACTTCTTTCTTTTCGTTTAGGGGAAGTTCAGATAAATCATATTCCACCGTTCCTATATGCTCGTCCACCGTATAGTTGGAATCCATCAGTTTTATTTCTAAACCAAATAAAAACAAATAGTCATTCAGTTTCAAATTCTCAATTAAAAATTTCCTTACAAAATTAAAAAAAAAATGAATTTATTCGTCTTTCTTTTGGTAATGGATCGGTCATAGTACGAGAGCAAATCAAAAAGTCGGTTCCACATTTGCGCACCCAGTCAGTCGGCCTTTCGCATCTGCTGGACAGTAGGCAATTGCACGAACGTTACCACAATCTGCGAGGTAAACTCACACTTCATCCAGCCGCCATTTCTCGCCCGGATGGTAGCCTTCGTATTGTATGCAGACGTTGGTTTTGCGTTTACGGATGTGTCGTTCATTAAGAGCACAAATCCTGGCTTTATGGAACTTGTACAGGCCTAAATTGTGGCTCAGAACTGGCTTTAAGATGTTCCTGCTTTCTGAGCCATAGCGTTCCATGTCGGAGGGTTTTTCCTGTGCTACCATCTTATTGACTGTATCATGTGAACAACTGGAGCGGAGTCTCTTCCGAGGTAGCTTTGGGTGAACTTGTCGAGAACACCCGAACGACATGTAGTGACCATGTGCATTAGAGCAGTACACAGAGTTAGCAAAACTGATGGGATAGTTACTTAATATCTGGCCCTGTGGAGTGCAGCAATACGGCGTGGTAGCGAGTCTGCAAGTCCCTGGTACACTTCTGGAGGCAGTTGACACCAGATAGTCTGCAGAGCCCAAGATAGTTGCGGATGATCCAGTGCCCGGAGCCTGACTTCAACAGCATCCCAGATATGCTCGATGGGATTCGTGTCAGGGCTCCGGGCTGGCCACCTCGGTCGTTGGACCTCTCCTGCATGCTCCTCGAACCATTCGCGGACGACAACGGAGCATTGTCATCTTGAAAGACTGCTACGTCGTCAGGGTGTTGAAATGTCAAAAACGGGTGCAGATGGTCTTCGACGAGTTGACGATACCCTGGACCATTCGACGTTTGGTCCAGGATAACCAGAGGGCCCATTTCAAACCAGGAAAATGCACCCCAGACCATCACTGATGCCCCACCACCTCTTGGCATGCGGGATTCATCGTTTCGTGAGGTCTGCGCCACACACGGTGCCTCCCATCAGCGTGGTACAGTCGATATTGTGACTCGTCTGACCATATGACGTTACGCCACTGTTGCAGAGTCCAGCCGAGATGGTTGGTGGCAAATGCACGCCGGAGTGTCCGACGACGCTGGGTAAGCATTGGCACCCGTGTAGGGCGACGGCTGCCAAACCCGAGGGCATGCAGATTCCGACGGATTGTCCACCGAGAGACGTTTCTAGTGCAGCCAGTGATCATTCCAGGTGTCGCTGGTCACGATCATTCAGGGCAGCTGGACGCCCGGTATGGTGCCTGTTGGGGACTGTGATGCCTTCATACACCCTGGAGACAGTTAAGCGGGGAAAGCCAAATTCCTGCACCACTGCCGAAATGGAACATCCCATGCGTCGGGCACCTACTATCATACCCCGTTCAAAAGACGTCAACTCGCGATGACGTGCCATTTCTGATTAATCACTTATCCAAACTCTTCCCACAACGTCTAATGGTCCATTCCCAGAATCCTTTACCTCTGTGAATTTGTGAGCCATGCCCATCAATCAATGTGCTTGCTATCCCATGAGTTTTGCTAACTCAGTGTATATCGCAACAATCATTGTCGAGTGATATTCCCATTTTCGTGATGGCAGGACAACTGAAGCAGACGACCCACGCTTCGGACAGCCAAAATTTGTACACACATCACAAATGGTGCAGGAAGTCTGCGACTTAGTAACATCGGACCGTCGAATGACACTTCGGATGATGTCGGACCAACTAGTATCACCTCCGGACTTCTTTCTGTTTCCCAAATTGAAAGCCAGGCTAAAAGGACATCGCTTTCAGGACATCCAGGCAAATGTAACAGCCGAACTTCAACGCGTTCTTCCTGCGGAATACAAACAATATGGTTCCGCAACTTGTATTAATATTTTGAAGAATATTAAAGGTATGTTGGAATATCATTCTCAGTTTACGAGTACGGACTCCAGTCCTGGAACTTTTCAGACACACCTTGCATGTTAGCCAGTCTGTTTTTTCCTTGGATTGCTTTCTTCTCTTTATTTAAAAACTTTCAATTAACTTTTATTTGAAATGATCGGCATACATACCAAGAACGTTGTTTTGATTGGGATCCAAACAGAATTCGAATGTCTCCTCCCAAGAAGGATTGATGTTGTTGTCGACGTGTTTAGTGTGCTTTTTCCCGTTCGGTGTGTTCTTGACTTGGAACACGAGATAGGGATCGGGAGTATCCACTGAAAAGGAAAATAGAATGCAACGTGGCTATGCATTACGGCTTTTTCTAACGCAACGACTATGTAACATGGTTGACAAACACTTACTCTTATCGCCAACCCATCCTTTGGTGATGTTGAGGCCCCTGAGGTGGCTGATGCAAAGTACATGATGCGAAGGCGAAGACACCTGCAAAGGAAAACATAACCAACAATCAACCGAGAATAACATTAAAAAAAAGATGAGCAAATTCTACTTTAAATAGAGCATTCTACTCAATCGATCGATCACTTGTTGTAAGGGCAACCTCCTTTACAATCACCAAAACTTTATCAAATGATACGAGAAAGCCTGCCCATTTGCCCTTTCTCCATTGTTCCCAAAAATCAGTCACAAAAAGCAGCAGAATTTAGCACTACCTAGCGACAAAATTTAGCATACACTGCTTTGCAACGAAATTGCCCCACCCACAAGGAGTTATCCGAATGAGCCAAAAGTAGGTATACAGCAAGAGATACATATGAACATACTTTTATTACATTATGGAGCCCAGACGTGCACTCGTTTGTACAAGGTGTCCCAACGGAAAGCGACATCAGTAGGTTGGGGATGTTCAAATTTGGAAAATTAATGGAAGGTGGCTAAGTACACTGAGTTAGCAAAACTCATGGGATACCAAGCAAATTGATTTGATTGACGGGCATGGCTCACGAATTCACAGGGGTAATGGATTCTGGGAATGGACCATTAGAGCTTGGATAAGTGATTAATCAGAAATGGCACGTCTTTTGAACGGGGAATGATAGTAGGTGCCCGACGCATGGGATGTTCCGTTTCGGCAGTGGTGCAGGAATTTGGCTTTCCCCGCTCGACTGTCTCCAGGGTGTATCGGGAATGGCTGGATGAAGGCATCACAGTCCACAACAGGCACCGTACCGGGAGTCCAGCTGCCCTGAACGATCGTGACTGGCGACACCTGGGACGAATGATTCAGAGAGACAGGAGCGCAACAGTGCAGCAAATCACAGACCAGTTCAATACTGGCTGCAATAGAAACGTTTCTCGGTGGACAATCCGTCGGAATCTGCATGCCCTCGGGTTTGGCAGCTGTCGCCCTACACGGGTGCCAATGCTTACCCAGCGTCTTCGGACACTCCGGCGTGCATTTGCCACCAACCATCTCGGCTGGACTCTGCAACAGTGGCGTAACGTCATATGGTCAGACGAGTCACAATAACAACTGTAACACGCTAATGGGAGGCACCGTGTGTGACACAGACCTCACGAAACGATGGATCCCGCATGCCGACAGCTGGTGTGGCGTCAGTGATGGTCTGGGGTGCATTTTCCTGGTTTGGAATGGCCCTCTGGTTATCCTGGACCAAACGTCGAATGGTCCACGATATCGTCAACTCGTCGGAGACCATCTGCACCCGTTTTTGACATTTCAACACCCTGACGAGGTAGCAGTCTTTCGAGATGACAATGCTCCACCACATCGCTCCAATGTCGTCCGCGAATGGTTTGAGGAGCATGCAGGAGAGGTCCAGCGACCGAGCTGGCCAGCCTGGAGCCCTGACACGAATCCCATCGAGCATATCTGGGATGTTGTCGAAGTCAGGCTCCGGGCACTGGATCATCCGCACACGAACGGGCAGCAACTATCTTGGGCTCTGCAGACTATGTGGTGTCAACTGCCTCCAGAAGTGTACCAGGGACTTGCAGACTCACTACCACGCCGTATTGCTGCACTCCACAGGGCCAGAGGTGGCCCGACCAGATATTAAGTAACTATCCCATCAGTTTTGCTAACTCAGTGTATACCATCATACAGAAAAATATCACACAGTGTAATATTCAAAGAATGTTGATGGAAAATGGATGGTAGGATGGGTCCTACCAAAGAACGTAAAACACATCCTGTTTTACGTTCTTTGGTCCTACTTCCGCCGCCATTTTTCAATAATAGCAGCGCCTTATACAGGGTGTATCAGGTTCGATGGTCATAAAGTACTAGCGTGATCCTTTGCATGATTACAAACTTCAAGTTCCTTATGCAAAATGTTCAAAACTCAAATGTTAGGGGTCTAAACATCACGCAAAGTTTGCTGAAAACCTGTCGAAAACGTCATTTAATCTCAACAATTTAATTGTAATCGCCCCTTTGAATTTAATGAACAAAGGTGTGGAAAGTTCATAAATGACGTAACGACGCCATTTAAATTTTGAGTTTTCGACGTTTTCGATAAGGAACTTTAAGTTTGTAATCATGCAAAGGATCACGCTAGCTATTTTATGACCTAAAAGTAGCGAATACCCCTCTGGGATGGTACAATTTCAAATAAATAAATAAATAAACCATTGAGGAATGACATAACCAAGTACCGAAAGGTCAAACTAAACCATTCGGGGAACTATATTTTTCAAGTTGTTCAATATATTACATGCCATATTTTAGCATTGAAAGTTCCAATGAACCATAATGGTTCCACTAAACCAGGTACCTTGAACCCAATTTCGACTATCATTAATTTTACATTATATTCATTCATGACACATCATCCCAATTTGTTTGATATATTACATGCCATATCTTATCATTGAAAACATTTGAGGGTGTCATAAGGGTACCATTAGAGCATGTGCCATTGTTTCGATTTCAACCATTTTCTAAAAGGTTCATTCCCGGAACCATATTTATTAATTGGCGAAAATAGTAATTTATATCTGCTTCAATCTCGTCATTACGATTTGTTTGATATATTACTTAATATAACTCTCCATTGAAAATTGCTAAGTGGGGTCGTGAAGGTACCATCTGTGCACGTGCTATTGAACCGATTTAGATAATGTTTGTGATTGGTCCGTGCCATGTACCATATTCATCGACTGACGAAAATAAAATGAATAACCGCTTCTATCTTGTCATTACGGTTTCTTTGATATACCGGGTGGGCAAGAAATAACGTGAGGTGTTCAGAGCTCACTAGCGGGAATTCTATTAGGCCAAATGCAGTACATTTTGGTGTATATACTTAGTGGAACATGCGGTTTCCATTTCTGCAAAAAAAAAAAAATAGTACCAAAAGTCGTCATAGGGGGCGCTTATTTCAAGAAAACAATGAATACATTTGCATAAGCGCGTTCCGTGTCGAGTAATCGTGACAATAAAAGGCAAGGCTGAGGATTTCCCATCGTTCACGAACGAATGGCCTGACGATGACGCTTACTCTGCCTGACCGGGCGTTATTAGTCGAGTTGTTTTATCAGAAGAGCGACAATGCAAGTGCTGCCCTTCGTGAATTCCGGCGATTGAAAACATTACGAAGAGGACCGACGAGCATAACTAACTTACGGAAAATGATTGAACGATTTGAATCTAGCGGAATTCTAGAAGTGCAACAAGGCCGGGGACGCAGACGAATCGGGCAGCAACACGTTGAAGAAGTTGCAACTGCCGTTGTGGAACAGGAGATGACTACTGTGCACACGCAATAGCACGCCAAACAGATATCCCATATTTGATTTTCTCCCTATAAACTCCCTCCCACCTGTTCAACAATTGCTTCCTGGAGATGAACGTACCCGAACTGACTTTTCGTTGAGATTTTTAGCACTTCGTATGGAAGTGGATGATGCATATGGAGTGATGCGGCACATTTTTATTTGAATGGCGATATCAATACCCACAACTGCATCAAATCCACAAGTGTGTCTGCCAACTCCTATGTATTCACCCAAACTAAGAGTATGGTGCGGCTTTACTGCTTCTTTCGTCGTCGGCCCGTAATTTTTTGAAGAAATCCGTCCCCGTGGACCGGTGACTCGTTCCGTCGATTCTGCCAGGTATGCCGACATGCTCGAGAATTTTGTGATACCACGATTGCAGGAAAAGGGTCGTCTGGATTCTACCATTTTTATGCAGGACGGTGCGCCACCGCACGTCGGACGTCAGGCGCAGCAGATCTTGCGAGAACGTTTTTCAGACGACAGAATAATTAGTCGTGCATTTCCCACGGTATGGCCACCCAGGTCGCCCGATGTCAACCCTTGTGATTTTTGGTTATGGGGATATTTGAAAAGCGTTGTGTATCGAGCACACGTTCCTGACCTCTCGACCTTAAAGGATCAAATAACGTTCGATATCAGACTAATTAATGCAGATATGCTGCGAGCTGCCATAGAAAATGTTGTGTAGCGCATGCAGCTATTGGAACAGCACACTGGTGCTCATATTGAAAATAAAACATTGTTTATTGTTGTTACTAAAGTTGGTTTGTACGGTATTGGTTCATTCATTGTTTTCTTGAAATAAGCGCCCCCTATGGCGACTTTTGGTACTATATTTTTTTTTTGCAGAAATCGAAACTGAATGTTATTTCTACGTTAATATATCTTCCCATTGAAAATTACTTGGCAGGAAAATAGAGGTACCATTTGTGCACGTGCCAACGAACCGATTTAGATAATATTTGTGATTGGTTCGTGCCATGAGCCATATTCATCGACTGACGTAACAGATTTTGAAAATCTTTCATAGCCTCGGAGGAGTGACAGTTATTTTAGAGGGCAGGTTCAAATTTGACCACACAAGAAGGGGGGGGGGCTACAAAAGGTACGAAAAAAAAAATGACCACGTGTTTTAAGAGCGCTCCCTTATAAAAAAGAACTCAAGGCATGGGTTTTCTCAGAACATCTCTCGAGTCTTTTGTTTCCAAAGTGTTCTGGCCCTATGCGGCGTGCTCTTCGAACAAGGCCATGGCCTTTCTCTGACCTCTCTTCATCGTAATTTACCTTGGGGTCTTATTTCTGAGAAGATCCGTAGAATTTAAAAACACGTGCGCTGCGGGCGGGCATCTTTCCTCAAGGTCGCCCGCAGCTCTCTTCTTCTTCTCCTTCTTCCATGTCATTTGACGGCTTTTTCGCCTCGTTTTATTCAAGACGCCATCGCTCTTGATTTTCCCTCGCTGCTGCGAGAGTGGCGACCTCTGACAGCAGCGCGCGGAACGAGAGGTCGTCTGTAAGGTCGCGCGCGCCGCCCACGCATTAGTATCGTAAGAAAATAGGAAGTCGTCGGCCTTTCACAACACGCTGCGATCAACGCGAGTGGAATGGGCACGGAAAAAAAATTTCTTCTTACCGTGAATATCTGGAAAGGGTCGTAACTGAAAAGAAAAAAAAAATGAATCAATGGGATGCCCTCGTGCGTTTGTTTACTTTTAATTGTTTATTTATTTGTTTACTTTTCTCACCTGCTGTCCGGGTCCGAGCGCTTCCAGGGACTCTGAAGCATCGCCTGCATGTTCACTGGAAAGAGAAGGAAATGAAAGGCAATTTACGAAACGCTCACTAAAGTCCGCCCGAGCGCTTAAAAAGTTGACGGGAGTTGCATGCGCCTTCTCCCGCAGAAAACAAGCGGCTGCGGCGGACTCCCGAAGGTCTCCCCTGCTTCCCGGAATTCGGAGGAAGTAGGCTTCCTTCGAAAGGATAAATGGAAACAAAAAACTGAAAACCTCCTCACGCTCTCCTTGAGTTCATCTGAGAACTCACCTGAGTTCTACCTGACACGACGACATCCCCCCCCCCCCCTAATTCACAACACAGATCTACTCTATCTTGAACGTCCCAAACGTTATCTGACGCTCTCGGGATGCAACGGAATGTAGCCTCGCCTCGTCCTGTGTCAATGGGGAAATTGGGCAGATTATGATGGGGCCTTACCTAGCGGAGGCGGCGGTCGTAGTCTCCTTATCCTGCGCGTCTCCTGTTGCTCCTGTGCCATCGTCATCCTGGAGGGAGCCCCTTGTTGCGCTCAGGTTGCGTGGCGGGGGGGGGAGAAGATCGTCGTGGCCGCGGGCGCTCCTCTGTCGACTGACGTGTTCTGCCTTGGAACGAACTCGAAGTGTCGGAAGCGGGAAGTGCGCAAGCAACAGGAATGCAAAAAAACGTAAAAACGTTATCGCCCGTCCATCGTATTTCCCGCCTGAGCACGGAGTTGACAGGGGAGAGCTGCCGGCGAAGGGAGGAGGGAAGGCGGCAGCGAAAAGCGCGTCTCCGGTCAAAGAGTGGACCGTGCGAGCCCTTACCTTAAGAGTCGAGCGCTGTCCTTTGGTATGCAAACTTTCTCGAAACAGCTTCGCAATCGAAAACACACGCGCGTATTTGAATTTATTACATAAACAGAGCCCCTATCTATCGATAAAGAACGGAGACGGTGAAAGTGTAAACTTGATAAGTGAGAAGACGCTCCTGCCCCGCCTACTCTCTAATAGAGTGATAATGTTCGGTTATTAAGAGTAGAGCGCGTCGCATTGTTCTTTCCGGTCGTTATTATTAAATTGAATAGAAGTGGCAAAACAGGGCATCAAGTAGAAGGCCAAATGAGTTAATCCTGTGAAAGTTTAATCCACTTGAGTTGTTATGTATTGATCAATGTAAACATGTTAAGTAAGAAGACGCTCGTGATTTCATTCAGGTGGTCTAGTGTTCACTTAGTCAATTCTTTATTTATACCATCTTAACACATTTTATGACACGTTTCCATGTTTCAAATAGGACTGTGCTCGTATTGATTTCTTTTTTATTTTATTTTATTTCAATTCAAAATGCAATTCAATTCCAATGCAAATCTAGACAAAGCCAGCACTGATAAGCAAGCTTGTAAAGTGCTCGTGGTGTTAGTAAAAGAGATTCATAAAAAATAAAAGTTGATTTTTTTTTTTTTTTTAAATAATAATTAAATGGAGATTTGGCATTCTCAAGTTCTTGTAGACTTTTTGGTCGCCGTCCTGCAATTTTTGGCTTGATAATTGCCCATAAATGTTCAATTACGTTCATGTCCGGTGACTATGGTGGCCAATCCAACACGTTAATTCGCTTCTCCTGGAACCACAATCCTGTTGGAACACAAAGTTTCCTTGTTGATTGCTGCTGCAAATTCCTTTCTAAGATGTCTTTGTAGGATGCAGCAGTCATTATTCCATTGATGATTTCCATGTTGCCAGGTCCATTGTATGACATGCAAGCCTCCTTCATGCTTCACAGTGGGTTTAATATTCTTTGCCATCTCAGCCTCACCTTTCTTTTGCAATTCCATCTGACCCAAATAGATTCACTGAATATTACTCGCTTCCAATCATTTACTGTCCAACCTTGATATTTTTTGGCTCAGTTCAGACGCAGTAGCTTATGGCGTTTTGTGAGGAGTGGTTTCCTACGTGGTGTTCTATCGTGAATATCTTTCTCGTGCAACCTATTGCGAATGGTCTGAGTGGAAACATGCAGGTCATGTTCAGTCTTCATTTCGTCATTCAGTTTTGGTGCTGACAGATGGGGGGGATTTTCGGTATTTTTTTGGATGATGCGTCGATCCATTCTGGGGATGGTGCACCTTTTCCTGCCTTGAACCGGCAGATCTGCCACTGTTCCT
>JAHWFO010083532.1:42840-70273 GCA_023313115.1 Rhysida immarginata
TTTTCCTAACCTAATATTAATTTTTGAGCGATAGCCTAATGCATTCCATGGGTATTGGTGAAAGAAAATTTCACTCTTAATTAAGTAAGGAAAACAAACAGAGTGAGAATAGAGAAAATAGCGCATGACCAATAGAACACAAAGTTAAGAACGACTAACTCACTTTGGCGGAAACACAGCTTCTGTGTCTCGAGTTCCTGGTGTCAGGAGCAGCACAACCTACACGGGAAATATCTGACCCCAATAGCATGCTAAGACAAAGAAAAACACGTGGAGACAAATGTCTAACTCGACGCACTTGAGCCCTTGAGAAGAGCATTATAAATGAGTTTTGCTTTCATTCAATGATACGCAGGTTGAGTGTTATCTCACGATGCGCATTTTTTCATCAGATTTGTGTGTGCTCAATCGTAAACTTAAACCGGCCGCAGTTATAATAATAGCGAATAAAAAAATGCTTAGATCTTGCCTTTCACCTACACACATTTTAAAGTTTTTTTGCTATTTCCTCATAAAAAGAAACACAATAGAAGCGCAGTCAGTGCGGAGGTGGATCCATTATGAATATAAGTTTTCTTCCTTACATAAAGCAGGGTATGAAAATAAATGCTCTGATATAATAATTGGTTATTCCATTAAGTTGCAAAGTAAGATCTACATATAATTTTCTTACAAGGCTTTCTTCCACCTTTTATTTATTTTAATTTTTAAAATTCTTGACCGCTAGAAATTCAACGTTTATAAAGCTACTGCTGGATGTAGGTCTCCTCTAAACGATTCCTATGTGCTATTTCCGGAATTTTTCACTTAAATGCTAATATTCTTATGATTTATACTAATGATTTTTTAAGCAAAGGTAAAATAAATATTTTTAAAACGCTCTTACATAAGGCAGCATTTCACAATTTTTTTTTCCGGGAATATTTATTTTAAGCAGTGCTTTTTGATCTTGATAAAATTGCACATTACAATATAAATTTTAAAAATATTTAAACTAAAGAAAAAATAATGATTAGTTTGCAAATTAGGAGAAAAAGAAGTGAATTTTATTTTCTAATTTTCCTCAACATCCAATCTGTTTAAATTTGACAGAGTTGGGTCCATTATTGCTATGCATAATGCAAAATAACAAATAACCCAGTTAGAGCAATAACTATGTGAACTTAGCAAAAATATTTATTGGTTAAACAGGAAAATTTATTATTTTTAAGAATACTTCAATAAAGAATATGGTTTCGCATGTATAAATTGTAATATATATAAAGCACCAATATTCAAACCCGTGGCCTGACGGATTCGAGGACAGGAAACTCTACGCCCCAGGGCGGTCGACCACCATACGTAAAGATATACGAGCATCGTTCAATAGTGGTGACTAATCAAGCTCATTAACGGTAGCGGTGATTCCTGCCGACAATATTAGAATTAGAATTAAATAAAGCATACACGGTGTCTCACCAAAAGTGAACTAATTTCCAAAATACAAATCTGACAGAGTACTTTCAATGGAAAAATTATTGTACTATTATGTGACGGGTTTTTAGGTGTACTCTATATAAAAAAAACAAAGACGCCATTTTCGAATATGGAAGTCAACTTTATTTCTGGAGACCCCTATTTCTAAACCCCTATAAACATTGAGAGATGTTTTATTGTTGGTGTTTTTTCAATTGATCCCACCGTTTAGGAGATAGAGACACTGAAAATGTAGAACTTTTAAAGTTTAGAAAGTAATTTTATCAATGAAGACAAAGATTGAATGGGTGGATCTTAGACACATTCCTATTCTACTTCTTGATGGGCTTTATGAATTCGAAAGTCAGAATTTTAAAAATCCAAAATTTTTTAGTACATACGCGCAGACTCATTGATAAAATTGAGTACAAAACTTTAAAAATTCCACACTTTTATTTATTTATTTATTTATTTATTTATTTATTTTAATTAATACAGTACAAAAGCAGCCATCCAGCGCCAATATGGCCGACGGCCGACAAGATAGGTCCCCGGGAAAAGGAAAATGAAAAAATAAAGGGTTGGGGGGGGGGGGAGATTGGATGAATTAGGAAAAGACGTTAGGTAAACAATCCCTTAGGTTAGTTTTAAAGGTGGCAATGTTCGGTGAGAGCTGAAGTTTCGGCGGTAAAGTGGACCAAAGTCTATTACCGGCTATAATAACACTTTTGAGCTGGTAACTGCGTTTAACGTGGGGGATAGTTAAGATTCCTTGTGGCAAGTATTATAAAGTGGTGAATAAGGATTGGGGAAGAGAAGTTGGTATCATATACTTATCATATGGCGCAAAACTCCCTCGAAAAAGTAAGTGCTGTAGATTATCGTTCTGCGTGAGTGCTTTATGTATAAAGATTGCTAGAGTTGAGAAGTAAAGTTGGTATATCGGAGCTATACACACTGAAATAAAAAAGTAGGATAGATCAGGAGCGGGTTTTCGGAGCTTTAGAAGAATGCGCGCAAACCATTTTTGGAGGCGGAATAAACGTAATACGTTAGATTTCCTGGACGCATCCAAAAATTGTGGATTAAGGCGTAGTATAGTAAAAGAAGAATATAAGAAGGATGGTAATGCAAACGAGAGAAAAGGCCGAGGCGTTGATTTAATGTTGACGCTAAAGCGTTAAAATGGGCGTCCCAGGATAGATTAGAAGATAGGTGAAAGATTTGGATGAATTGTTCTGTTGTGAGTTGTAGCAAAGCGAGCATTCGTTCGTGTCGAACTTTTTATTACATTAGCGGAAGATGATATAAGTGGTTTTGTTGAGGTTCAGGAGCAGTTGGTTAGTGGAATTCTAAAGAAGTTTATCAAGGGCTATATTAAATTGTATGCAGTAAGACGTCGGCGCAAAATATTGTAGCATCATCTGCTTATATACTTGCACCGACGTCTCTCTGCATACAATTCAACAAACTTTTAATCTAGCCATTGATAAACTTTTTCTTTATGTTTTCAGATAATTCAAAGCAAACTTTGGAAGCACTCTTCTTGGATGAAAAACCCTGCTGAGAAGAGGAGAGGAGATTGTTAGAAAAAATATAACAGGCTAAACGCGAGTAAAAAAGCTTTTGGATTTTTTTGGAAGTAAAGCTAAGGTCAAGAATTATGAAAGAAAGAAATGTGAAAAAATTGGGAAAAAATGGAAAATTGGCCGGAGGCGGACAGTAGATTGAAGTACAGAAAAACTTGTTATTACAACAATGGTTAATATTTCGTAATCTTCTGTGTAAGATATGTAATTGGAGATAGGAACATACTGCAGCTGAATTGCTTACGTAAACTGCAATGCGGCCTCCCTTTTTGTTAGGTCGATGTAGTGCTTCAAATGAGTATCAGGATAGTGGGGAAACCTCCAGAGAAGTTTTACACCAAGATTTCGTTATAGAAATAATAAGTGGAGGAGAATGAAGAAAGGCGAGGGAAGCATGAAAAATTAGCGTGTAAACTGCGTATTTTAAAAGTGAGAAGAAATAGAGAAGAGGTTGTATTGCCTTTAACTTTCAGTGCCTCTATCTCCTAAACGGTTGGATCAATTGAAAAAACACCAAGAATAAAACATTTCTCAAATGTTGTATACATTCCGAAAATACTATTAAAACAGAGATTTCCATTGCACGTTTCAAAGTTGACTTCCATATTTGAAAATGGTGTCGGTTTTTTGGAAATGAAATACACATAAAAACCCCTCACATAAAAATACAATCACTGAAAGTACTCTTTCAGATTTGCATTTTAGAAGTTAAACACTCTGAATTAAAAAAACTTTTTAAGTACACACTTTTACATTAGAAATTGCACTAAAAAGTAAAAAAGTAATTTAAATAAAAGAGTAAATGTGTGGTGACGTTTATTTTATTGTGTAATCAGCAGATACAATAAAACCACAATCACCCACTTTCATTCCGTGAACAAGAAAAATTCTAAAATATGTTGGCCTGTGTGACCTCATAACCCGATTCGCTATAGCTTTCTCACAGGAAAATCTCAGCTTCCGAAGTACATCGTCGAGAAGTCTAGTGTAGCAGTAACAGACAGTACCATAAAGGTAAATTAAATATAGCTTACCTATTTAGGTACGTGCTGAACCAGGTAAAATGTGAAACACTCACACATTGAACAGCTCTAAGGATTTTTATATTGTCTGACGTTGTCACATCCCACGTGGTTCTTCTTAAATGTAATAGACATAAAATACTTACATTTTCCTTGATATGACGGAAGCACAGCATTTGTTCCGATAATTCCAAGAGTCAATGACAATTTAAATCCCGCATACAAGTTAATAAAAAGGAAATGCGTGGAGGCTTTATACTGATGAGGCTTCTGATCAGTTAATTCTCAACTGCACTGTTTTCCCCCCTGTTCTATTAAACAAGTTCAAAAATTAGCAGAAATGATGATGATTGATTTCAAAAGAGGATTTATCATATTCACTGCCTTCCCATCTTTAGGAAAAATGTATCCCCTTTAAGTGTATTATACGTGTGTTAAAATGGAAATTCCGTGGAATTTTTGTTCCACATAAGACGCTGAATTTACATTCGTAATTTAATATTGGTAACCTACTTCATTGTAATCTTTTATGAGTTATAATTTTCATTGGATATTTATTAAACTTAATTTATTGTATATTGATCGTTGCTAGAAAAGTTTAAATTCGATTGTCTAATCCGTCACGCAAAAAAAGCAGAAATGGCATTAAACAGATTTGTTTGAAAAGCATATACAAAAATGTCTCAAAACTTTAAGGACAAAATTCTATTATAATAGACTATAAATGAGTATTTTGAGAACGGAATCATAGGTCCGAAATGCATATTTCAGACACCACGAGATCTTGAACGGGTAATACGTGTGAGGAAACGTTTTTTAAGCAGCTTTCGTTTTGAAAGCAAAGTAAATATTTTTTTATCAAGCTTACGGATACTTATTGATGATGATGCTTCTGTCACACGATTCAACAACGTCTCCTCAAAGTCTGCTGTGCGAACAATTTTTTGTTTATCAATCTGGACAGCTCTCTGTAGTTTGAACGACCGAATCTCTAGTTAAGTTCCTATCCACGGGAAAATGTCTTCCATTTTAGATGAAGCCTATTGAGAAACTTTCTTCTATACATACATTCGGCTTTCCGGATCTCGATAATCTGAATGTATAGCCACAATGCTGGCACCCCTGTCACTAAACACTTTAATTTTTCCTGGCTACGCTTAACGGGACGTCAGCCTTTATATTCTTCGTAATAACTTCCATAACAAAAAAGAAAGAAGCAATTCGAGTCTTTCCTTATTTTGAAATTTAGTTTCCTAACCCCTAACGATATTAACCTTAGCAACGGCACGATTCCTTCATTACCTTTCCCTTATTCCTCTCCAACTTCAGATATTCCCTAATTTGTCGCAGGCTTTTCTGGGCTCTTTCTCTTTTCTCAGTTATTTCCTCTTTTTTAATGTTTATTCATAATTTGCTTTTTCTATGTTCATTTTATATCCGTCCCTGTACTCTTTAGTTTTAGTCGGATCTGCGTGTGGTTGCTCCGTTGAGCAGTGGCCTTTAGTCCGGAGCTTTTATTTTTGGATCCGACTGTAACCTCTTTTATAGTTTCTGTCATTTTATTTCTGTATCTGTTATCCTATCGCATATTTCTCGCCGCCCTCTTATCACCTCCTACTTGTCCTCTTTCTTTAACTATCCCAGCACGTCTTCGAATTCCTGGCTTCCCATTTGTACTCTTCTATTATTTCAGCCAATACCGTCTTACTATATATATATTTTATTCCAGGGTTTTTGTGTCTCGTCCTTCTCTCCTATATCCGTCGAATGGATGGTTCGGAATATAATTGTACAACACAGTATGTAAATACACGTCTGCAATTTCCTGTGTTATGACATGTAATATATCAAAAAATTAGCGGGAAAAAGTGACGCTGCAAGATTATACATAGATGATAGTAATGCTTTACGGGAATGCTGTTAGGGGGGGACTGTTCAATATGCGCACCCTCTGCGCCGATGGTCGATGACAAGATGGATGCGCAGTACAACGAGCTCAAAAGTAGCACGAAGTGTCTCCCATGAAATGGCTGCAACACGACGAATGAAATGGCTGCAACTAGGTGAAAGTGCACCTAGGCTTTCAGTTCAGGCAAGGTCCGTACGCCTCCATGATAAACACTATCCTTCAGGGTTCCCCACAGACCTCAAATCACAAGGATTAAAGTCTTATCGGTAGAAGGGTGGATCATAATACTGTTCCTATTGATTAAACAGGTGGTGGCCTTACAGTATAACAGAGGGACATCAGGAGTTCCAACTAGTTTCGCCATTTATTCCCGGCTTTGTCAAGGATATATACAGCAAGAGGCATGCAAGCCTTTATATACAGAACAGTGGTACAAATTATGCATATACATGAACCAATAGGAAATAATGGCCAACAGGATAAATAGAAAAAGCACAGATTTTTGAATTATAATGGCCAATAGAATAAAAAGGGTGTAAACGCTAATTTTTATAAATTATACAAAAAGAAAATATACAAAAGGATGGTGCGCGTATACGCGGACCGAAAAGAGAACTTATCCGGTTGTCTGAGGACAAGAGGATTTACAGAAAAATAAACAGGCAAGAAATAACAAAATGTAAAGGAAAACATAAACCATAATAAAGAAACCGAGAAAAAAGGGGATCATAATAGATCAGATAAAGAGTTAAGTATTGCATATACATTAAAGTCTGTTTGATAATTGAGAAGCAGGTGGGGGGAGGACTTCTTGGCCTTGAAAATTTCGATCGCTTCGAGGGTAGCAGTTTTTTCCCTGTCTGGTGAAAGGGCTGCAAACCAGACTTCCCTGTCTCTTCAAATTTCTGCACCATCTTACGTAAACCTCTCGCCGTCATGGTCCTGTTCGCAAGCCCTTCACACGCCGATATTTTCGCTGTGCTGTTGCCCTATTGGTACCTTTTCTAATAATAGAGTAGAGCTTCAACAGGAGCGCACGTTCTTTCTTTCACAATAGCTTGGTTTTTCACAGACGCATTGCGCTTTTGCATACGGCACCACTTTTTCCCAGGTGGACTTTTCCATTAGAATACTCTACCCATGCCTACACACAAAGGTTCATCACTATCCGTGCAATAACGTGGTCTGCAGCCCGCGCAGAATTGGGGAACTTTATTTATAACTACCCGGTACATTGATAATTAATAGCAAAAGCAGGGCTTAACTATCAATATTAGCAGAGATAAACTTCAACATAAAAAATAATCAAAAACTAAAATTAGGTAATTATTTAACACTAGCTGTAACTGTAAGCAATGACAGAGGTGACCAGAATGAACATTCTTTTAATACAAAGTGGGTCCGAAATTTAACGCTAACTGAGATATGAACAGAAATAAAAATCCTGCCACCAAAATCAACAAGTTAATAATTCAAGTTTTGCAACGCGTAGAATAATGAATTTCGGAGAAATAATAGAGCGCGTAAAAATGTGTATACTATTAAAGTTTGATTGAATTACATCGAGTAGTTTCCGAGTTAACTACTCGTTGGAATATGAGTAACTCGTAAACTACTCTTTGGAATGCGTAACTTGTAAACTACTCAACAGAGTACTTATAATCTTCTATATATATAAAGAAGGATGTTTGTGGGTCTGTCTGTGGGTCTGTCTGTCTGTGGGTCTGTTTTTTATACAAATCTACAGTTTTATTCCGATCTTGATGAAATTTCGCATACATGACCTTCAAAGCATGAGGAAGGTCACTGTCTACTTCAGATTTCGAAAAAATAATAATTATTGATAAAAAATCGATATTCATGGTTATGGCAGGGCATATTAATGAGAAATATCGCATGACCAACAATGCAAGACAAAGTTTTTGCAACAATGGTATCAACACGCAATTCACAAACACTCTGCACGGACCAACAATATATATCTCATGACCAACAATGCAAATAAAAGTTTGTGCAACAATAGGTATCAACAATGGTTTCAACACGCAATTCACCAATAACAATGAGCTCAAAATGATGATGCAATGATAAAGCAATCCTTTCCAAGAATTATAACAATGAACATAAAATGATGATGCAATATGGATAAGTTTCAATTTGTAACAATGCATAGAATTCCTGTTATTCAGGTTTTTCTTAGAAAAGAGAGTTCTTAGTACTTAACAATTTCTTGAAAATCTTTAAAAATGATCAGTAGCTGGAGATAATGAAGAGTTAGCAGACTATTGAGAAAGAGTGGAAAGACGACAGAGAAAGCAAACCTTTAGCTCCGTGCTGTATTGAGCAAATGGGAAGCAAGTAAATAGAAGAATTGGCGACCGCTAGACTACCCAAAGTGATGAAAAGCCAAATTTTGCTTCAACACAGCGAGAGAAGAGTGGAAATTGCAACAACATCAAGTGTACATCTGAAGTAAGATTATCTGAGTAAGAAATTATTGGAGCGATCCATCCATTGTGAGCCTTTAAAAAGATTTTTTTCGAATTTTCATTAAGAATTTTTCCTGTATTAATTCTAAGCATTTTCATGTGTTTATTTTTAAGATATTGCAAAATTTAAGTTAATTTTTGAGATTGTTCTGTTTTCATCCAAGTGTAATTATCCCGGGCAACGCCGGGTACCTTTGCTAGTCTATATATATAAAAAAACTAGCCGACCCAGTGTCTGTACATAGAAAAAAATTAAGAAAATCTCATACCACACCTCTTATTAACGTTACCAGAAGCCAAAACAATCACTTTTAGAATTTTTGTCTGTCTCTCTGTATGTTTGTTTGTTACCTCATCACGCAAAAACTACTACACGAAAATTAACGCGATTTAGATATTCGTATTATTTTCGGTGTACTATGGCGTATGTTTTATCGTGATACGCCATCTAGAAACCGAGTTCTAGGCTAAAGTCTCTTAAGCGGGTGGTTGAATAAAAGCTGACGTGCGGTCAAGGTATACTTTAATTCACAAAACAATCAACTACGTAAGAATGTATTACGAGTTCAGCAACAAATACGAAGCATTAGCGGACAGTTTTGTTACGTTGTACGACTGTTAAAGTACATTGTTAAGTTTGGACTGTAGCCAAACTCATGCAATAGAGCGGCCAAAATGGACTCTTCAGTAAAAATCTTTACGGGATATGAAGGCTGCACTGAACTGAACTAAACTGATTAAAACTCTTGATTACTAAAGTACGGCAATTATTTTTCCCAATGCAAAGCAGATAATACCGGTTATTGATTGGTTGGTTTGAGGTCACGTGAGTTTTTTTTCAGACATTTATACGTTTATTAAGGTTTATTATATTAATTATTGTAAACAAAATTAAAAGAAAAAATAATAGCTACAAAAAAATGGTTTCACTCAAACGATCTAATCTTACTTCTGATTCTACACGACTTAAACGAGCACGATTGAGACGTCCAGCAAAAAGATAACCGGAACGTGTTCACCGTTTCAGTCGCAGCGTTCTAGAAGTGCGATGTCTTGATCTCTAGAAACTCTATCTGAGGTTGAGCTCTCTAGAGACACGCGATCAACGTGACTCACGTTTGGATGCTAATACAGAGTGATCCAAAAGTCGAGCACATCGAAATAAAAAAAAACAGATGATATTAAATAATACTATTTACTACTATTTAATAAATTAATTACACAACAAGTCTATATTTTTACAACAGATGCACAAGATATAAATGTTTCAAAGCAGCTGATGAAACTTTTCAACTATTAATTTAACTGTAGACAATCGAATTATGATGGACGCGATTTTTGGATCACCCTGTAGAAACCGAAATGCTGCGACACGGTCTGAATAGAGTAGTGTAGAACGTGAAGGTCGTTTGAGTGCTGACCGGTCTCGCCACGGTGAAGCCTGACGTGTGGAAACTCAGTAAGATTTTGAATTTCGAATACTCTCTGACCGTACGCGGCATAAAATATCACAATCTCTGGAGAATGAGGAACGGGAACTAGATTTGTCTACTGAGCGTTTCAGCCATGAACTTTCGCGCCTATTGGAGACAGAAGAGCAGCATGAGCCTCGTTTGTCTGCCATCCGGCGACGGTACCAAGAGAGACAAAATGTGGTCGTGAATTCAATTGACATAAGAACGCAACAGTTTACAGGAAGTGCGGCAAAAACAGTCTACCCAGAATCGAACTATACAGTTAGAGGTAGATCGGCTCTAATGAGTCGATATTTAACGAACCCGAAGAGCTGCTGTAGCTAGAAAAAGAAAAAAGCGGATTTGATTACGAATCAGTAATTAAATATTCCGATTATTCCCAACAAGGTCCTACGGACGAAATATGCACATATTGTCGTGCCTTCAAGTGGAAGAGAGAACCTTAGAATGTGCTACTCTTCAGGGAAGATCTATTAGAAAGAATGCAAGAACTGCCAGAGCCATTGAGAACATCCAGAATCGAAAACGTTTTTGGAATGCATACAGGTCTATAGTAGCTCTTGTGAAATTACTTTTTTCGGAGCAAATCAGATCACTGAAGGTGCATTTTTGCCCACATTTAAAGTACAGAGTCAATTTTTTCACTTAATTGGCTTTTGTAGCCGATTACCACATCCTGGTAAATGTTAGGCGAAAACATGTTTGTAACTTGAAAGCTGAATTATTAAGTGGGTTGTAAAATATGCTCCATTGCGTGAACCAGTATGTTAAGTGCTTCAAACTTGCACTTAATTCTGTTCCCAATGATGATCGGAATAACCACAAGTTTGTAATTGCTGCCGACAAAAGACTAACAGGAGCTCGCCTAGGTTGATACAGTGCTCCTACCACGAACGAAGTAGCCGTCCTTTCGGTCATTTTGATAGTAGGGATATTGTTTCACGTAGACAGAATGATCGTCTTCAAAGGATCAGCAAAACACATCGCGCCTACGGTTCATTAGAGTACCCTTTAATGTTTTGTCGAGGGGAAGAGTGCTATAATTTTCCCTTTATGATTTTGAACACAAATAGTTGCTATAAATTTCAACAAGAAAACTTCCGCTATGCAGTACTACAGTTTTATAATCCAGTTGCGTCAAAGAAGCAAATATATCTTGACAGATTTCGTGGACTTTTCAGTCAGTTTTTGTTAGATATGTACGCCAAAACTGAAACTAAGTGATTCATTTTCAACCGCAATAATCAAAGGCAATTACGTGTGGAAAATTGTGTTGACCTTAGAGACGATTAGCAGCTGGATATCGATAGTGTAAACGTGGGCAGAATGGTGATTCTCTCATTTATATTCACTGGAGTCCTAGATATATGTACGAGCGCACTCAAGATGCTTTATGTTATGTCCGAAAGCATGGTAGAGCATATTTATTTATTACCATGATGACCAATCCTAGATTGCTTGACATTATACCAACTTGCTTCCTAGACAGACATCCTTTGATTACATTTAAAGTAGAAGCGTTTGATAGACTTTGTAATATGAACAAATTTTAACCGTATATACAGTTTTATGTACCCTTTTATTCCTCCAAAATTCATTATTCTAGGCTTTGCAGAACCTGAATTATTAACTTGATGATCTTGGTGGCGGCATTTTTTATTCTGTTCATATCTCAGCATATAAATTCGGACACACACATTGTATTAAAAGAAAATGTTTATTCTGGTCACCTCTCTCATTGCTTACAGTTATACATACTTTTTTTAGAATCACCCTGTACATCATCTCATTCCTTTCAATGTTTTGCAAAATGCTACGGTTTATTGCAGTCGCTTGCTCATTTTTAGGCTTTTTCAAACAACCAATAGTGTTCTTCAGTTCTTATTTGAATATAAGATTGTTAGTGTGATAAACCATGTTTCTACCATTCTATTGACCACATGTCGCATCGGACAGCTCCAAATACCCTCTCTTTTGTGAGAAAGTCTATCAAACGCTTCTGCTTTAAATGAAATACCCGAGAAATCACGTCGTTCCTGTCATAGGATGTCTGCCCAGGAAGCAAGTTGTGTTTATGTCAAGCCAACTAGGATTGATCATCATGGTAATAAATAAATATGCTCTACCATACTTTCGGACATAACATAAAGCATCTTGAGTGCGCTCGTACATATATCTAGGACTCCAGTGAATTTGAATAAGAGAATCACCATTCTGCCCACATTTACACAATCGGTATCCCGCTGCTAATCGTCTCTAAGGTCAACATAATTTTACACACGTAATTGTTATTGATTATTGCGGTTGAAAGTAAATCGCTCAGTTTCAGTTTTGGCGTAAATATCTAACTAAAACTGACTGAAAACTCCACGAAATCTGTCAAGATATATTTGCTTCTTTGACGCAACTGGATTATAAAACTGTAGTACTGCAGAGCGGAAGTTTTCTTGTTGAAATTTATAGCAACTATTTGTGGTCAAAATCATAAAGGGAAAATTATAGCACTCTTCCCCTCGACAAAACATTAAAGGGTACTCTAATGAACCATAGGCGCGATGTGTTTTGCTGATCCTTTGAAGACGAACGTTCTGTCTACGTGAAGCAATATCCCTACTTCACTTCCTGTAAACTGCTGCGTTTTTATGTCAGTTAAATTCACGACCACATCTTGTCTCTTTTGGTACCATCGCCGGGCGGCAGACAAACGAGGCTCATGCTGCTCTTCTGTCTCCAATAGGCGCGAAAGTTCATGGCTGAAACGCTCAGTAGACAAATCTAGTTCCCGTTCCTCATCATTCTCCAGAGATTGTGATATTTTATGCCGCGTACGGTCAGAGAGTATTCGAAATTCAAAATCTCACTGAGTTTCCACACGTCAGGCTTCACCGTGGCGAGACCGGTCAGCACTCAAACGACCTTCACGTTCTGCACTACTCTATTCAGACTGTGTCGCAGCATTTCGGTTTCTACAGGGTGATCCAAAAATCGCGTACATCCTAATTCGATTGTCTACCGTTAAATTAATAGTTGAAAAGTTTCATCAGCTGCTTTGAAACATTTATATCGTGTGCATCTGTTGTAAAAGTATAGACGTGTTGTGTAATTAATTTATTAAATAGTAGTAAATAGTATTATTTAATATCATCTGTTGTTTTTTTTTTATTTCGATGTGCTCGACTTTTGGATCACTCTGTATAAGCATCCAAACGGGAGTCACGTTGATCGCGTGCCTCTAGAGAGCGACCGAGAGCGGACTGCGCTCGAGTGTAACTCAACCGAGCTTCACGCTCAGATAGAGTTTTTAGAGATCAAAACATCGCACTTCTAGAAGGTTGCGACTGTAAACGCTGAGCACGTTCTGGTTAGCTTTTTGCTGGACGTCTCAATCGTGCTCGTTTAGGTCGTGCAGAATCAGAATTAAGATTAAATCGTTTGAGTGAAACCCATTTTTTTGTAGCTATTATTTTTCCTTTTAATTTTGTTTACAATAATTAATATAATAAACCTTAATAAATGTATAAATGTGTGAAAAAAACTCACGTGACCTCAAACCAACCAATCAATAACCGGTATTTTCTGCTTTGCATTTGGAAAAGTAATTGCCGTACTTTAGTATTCAAGAGTTTTAATCAGTTCTGTTCAGTTCAGTGCAGCCTTCATCTCCCGTAAAAAGAGTTTTACTGAAGAGTCGATTTTGCCCGCTCTATTGCATGAGTTTGGCTACAGTCCAAACTTAAAAACGTACTTTAACAATCGTACAACATAACAAAACTGTCAGCTAATGCTTCGTATTTGTTGCTGAACCCGTAATACATTGATTGTTTTGTGAATTGAATTATACTTTGATCGCACGTCAGCTTTTATTCAACCACTAGCTTAAGAGACTTTACCCTAGAACTCGGCTTCTAGATGGCGTATCACGATAAAACATACACCAGCTTTTAAGTTACACCGTAAACCATACGAATATCAAAACCGCGTTAATTTTCGTGTAGTAATTTTTGCGTGATGAGGTAACAAACAAACATACAGACAGACAGACAAAAATTCTAAAAATGATTGTTTTGTCTTCTGGTAATGTTAATAAAATGTGTGGCATAAGATTTTCTTAAATTTGTTCTTTGTACAGACACTGGGTCGGCTACAGTTTTATTATGTGTATTGAGGAAGATAGATTTAAAATAAATAAAAATGAAGAAAGTGATTAAATAACGAATTAATTATTTATTAATTACGTTTTATTCATGTACAGTGTCATCCAAAAAGATTTTACCACTTGCATGGGATTGATTTTTATTTTAATAACATAATAACACGCAATATGTACACTGTATACTACTGAGGGTGACCCAAACACTTCCATCCAAGCTGCTACCTACCTTCTCACTTCCAAAGTAAGTCGGGTGGTCATATTTAGTCTTCAACAATAGAAAATTAAAAATGAAGTAGTACCTTATGAGTGGTAACATGTTTTTGGACAACCCTGCATATTCATTTCAACGTAGTATGTATTCATTGATATATATTTATTCTAAAACAATTTAAAAGAACAATCTGAAAATATATCAATACTGCTATTTAACAAGAAATTAATCCTCCCGAGGAAAGTATAGGAAAGTAGCGGAAACATTCAGATCCTATTTTTACCCTTTTGTGCACTTTTTAATCCCCCCCCCCCCCGATTTTTTTAATCGAACAACTGATTTCCTCGAACATAGTATTTAGAAAACGTAAAAGAGCTCTATCTCCTTTCGTTTCTCATACTTCCGATATAATGATATATCTGTTGCCATTGTTCTAAAGACCAAGTGACTACCACCCTCACAACTCCGACCCCATTGGGGCAATTTTTCCCAAAACTTTAGTGTAATTTAGATCTTGCCAAGAGGACACTCCATACCGAATTTCACTCCTTTCCATACCTAAATACACGTAGACATTTTGGTCCCCTTTAATTCCCACCCCCCGTAATTCAGACCCTAGTGGGCCAATCAAAACAAAACTTAAAAATAGCGAAAATGCCCATAGTAAGCTACATTCAGAATTTAGACCTACTACCAAAAAAAAGGCCAAAATCATTAAGGGGACAGATGGACGGACATTGTAAAACCAATAAGTAGCTCCCTTCTTCCGCTACTTTATAACCTTGAACATGAATGATCTATTTATGAGTTGTGTATAATTTTTACAATTATTACTGCAAACGCTCGACTTGAGGCCCGGGTTTCTTATTTGTAAAAATGGTTATGCCCCCTCCCCCAGCCATTAATCGAGACAGGCCTCTTTAAAAGACTCGGCCTTAAGAGAAATTTATAAAGAAATTAAATTCTGATATGCAACTTAGTAAAAAAGAAATTATTAAAAACAGAATTTCCATCATAAACTACAGAAATTGCTAGTACATATAGGTAAGTAGCGGAAGAATGGAGCTGATTGGTTTTAGACTGTCCATCTGTTCGTTTGTCCCCTCCATAATTTCTGCATTTTTTGAGGTACAGGTTGAAATTCGAAATTTTGCTTACTATGGGCCTGTCTACCTTCACTATTTAGTTTGGTTTTGATTTGGCTTCTTCGGTCGGAATTACGGGGGTGGGAGTTAGAGGGGACCAAGAAAAGGAGTGAAATTTGACATCCAGATTCCTCTAGGCAAAATCTACATTACTATGAAGTTTGGGCCAAATTGTCCCAGTGGGGTCGGAGTTGTAGGGTGGCAGTCATTTGGTCTTAGAACTATGCAGGATATAGCATGTGATATATCATTCGTTCAAAAATGATGAGAAAGGAAAGAAGATAGGGCTCTTAAGTATTTTCTCGAAAATTATTTTTTTGATAAAAAATATCTGGGGGGGGGGGGGGTAAAAAGTGCAGATGAAGGGGTAAAAATATTTGAACTCAGGGCTACTTTCTATACTTTCCTCGGGAGGATTAATTTCTTCTCTTTCGAAATCGCTGGAGATGACTACTTCATTATTATAAAGTTCTCCACTATTCTCCACTTTTTCCTGGGTCCTATTGTACGGCTTTTATAGTTTAAAGTTTATATCATAACATTTTCTTTTCCCAGAATCCGTCTTGATTAGTCTTAAAGCGTAGGGGAGACCGGGGCACAGTGGGTCATTGCAATTGTGCGACATCTACCAACAATATTCAACTTTGCAATTACAAAGTTGTTAAACCACCCATTACTGCAAGTGTAGTGTATAGTTTTAGCTTCCTGCAACAACACGTGCAACGCCAGAAAATAAAAGCTCAATTTTCAGGTAAATATTGCAAAGTTGAATATGCCAAGTAATAAGGAAATTTGCAAAGTTTTTATATGGAAATTATCAGTAAAATATTGACTATTTGTGTGCATTATGGCCAGTCGTTGCGGAGAGCGTAGGGGCGGCCATGTTATCTTAGGGGCGGTCATGACCCACTCTGTCCCACCTACTTCACAGCAATAGCATTTTTTGTGTCACTGCGACTTTAAAAAAATTATAAGAAAACAAACACACACATTGCGTTAAAGTTAATTTCTTTATTTTTTTAATTTAAGGGTGCTATAAGTGCATCAAGATGGTTCGGAATAGAACTAGGAAGACCAATATTGGCAAGACTGATGAGGCGAGCTGTTAACTCAGTAATGAAAGAAGGCAAGACGATGCGCGAAGCTGAGAAAACTTTCGGAATTCCGAACACTACTCTGCAGCGATATGTTGCCAAATGTAAAAAAATAGGCAGTGATGATACAAATTCGGTTAGGTTCACTCCAAATTATGAGTGCAGAGAAGTTTTCGACACATGTAACCAGAAACTGCTCGCAGATTATATAATTGAGGCATCTAGGCTACAACATGAAAAACCGGAAGAGTCAAATGTCGATTGTATTGAAGTTGCCCCAACCCATCAGTCAGGGTGGGACGGCTAGACAGCGAACGCGTATGACTTTCGGGATCAAGTTCGGTGTTTTGGATGTTCCTTTAACATGTACTGGCCTAAATTTTTCGAATGAATACGGAATAAAACATCATTTTCAAGTAGTTAACGTCCTTGATATGAATTATTTTACATTACCTACAGACCCCTTATCTGATCCACAGTACCCCAAAACCTGGCCTACTGTACCCCAAATCGGGGCACAGTGGGTCACAACGAGCCCTCTTCCCTTATCTATTATAAATTAAATTAGCTCTCTAAGGTTAGCCTTAACCACTGTGGTGTAGGTACCTAACATATGTATCTACACAGTGAAACTATTGGCGTTAGTTAATGTATGATAGTCTTGTAGTAAAATTCAATAATCGGAAAAATGATCCAATGTGCCCCGGTCTCCCCTACCTACCGTATTCACACAAATAGAAGGCACTTGGCGTACTATATCCAAGATGTAAAATAGTGGGGATATAATTTCCAAGATGGTGTTGGTATAATTTCCAAGATGGTATTGCACAATTTTACACAAATATTTTTGCTTACCCAATTTTGACTCAATTGGTGAGTCCAACATTAACAAACACAATTTTACAAAGCATGTTTTTAAACTACGCCATCTACACCTTCGGACATTGCCGGACACAACGTGATTTTATTAAAGTAGCCCTTAAAAGTAAAATGTAACTTTTAAGATACATGAATTTCAAATTTTTTTCTTGATTAAATTCATTGGTTAAACTGAACCAATCCATGTATCTTTAATATGCATCTAATGCAGTTATTAAACAAGTGAAGTCCTCAGTCGATAGTAAAATAAAGTAAAAAGCAATTTTTTTCTTCAACCCTATCCTTCAAATTGGCAGATGATGTTGGTGCCTTCTCAGTGTAAAATGTAAAATTAACCTACTTTTTATATGCTTTTAACCTTTAAAACTGTATAACTAAGATAAATAATAGTAGAGACAATATAAACATTTAAAAGCATTATTCGAGTTTTCCTGCATTTTCATTTAAGCTCAGAAGGAGCAAAATATATTCTAAGATACATTAAGAAAAAGACTTATTATTCTGCATAAAATTAATTCAACTCCCTATTTGGTATTGCTATACTTACATAAACAAAATTTGATTCAAAAATTATTTTCTTTTTGTTGCCGAAATGATGAGTGCTCCTTTAAGGGTTAAATGAAACAAATGACTACAAGATCAATCGGAATGTGTTTGCATAAAATCAGCTGCCAAACAGAGATCGGGGACTGTTTTGCCCATAGATGAGTCCTTTATTCGAGATCGGCTTTCAGTTGAAATTTTAAGCCAGCTTTAAACCGAGACCAGATTAATTTACGCCCCCGACTTCAAATCGAGTTTTTACGGTAATTGACCAAGATTGATTTCTTATTACATTAACTGAGTATACGTAAATGGTCTTGTATTGCAATGAAAATTTTATCGAAAATTAGATCTGATATAGCAATTCAGATAAAAACTCTTTTAACTGATGACGCCTTTGGATTATAACATCATCAATATATGACGAAGAAAGTACAATATCATTAAATGGATGTTTGCATATGGCATAGGCATCAATCATGACAATTATTTTACAAAAAAAAATGATTTAAAATGAAAGAAACGAACAAAAAGTTATGGCCTGACAAGAACGTTTCTAGATTACAAATTGATCAAGGATGTAGTCAAAGTATAATTGCATCTGATTATTAAATAATTAAGGTTTTGTATATTTTTATATTTTCCAGTAAATTTATTTTTTATAAAAGAAGCACGTCAGTAATAACAAGAATTTTTATGAATATTGCTATATGAGAAACTTTAATTTTCAACATCATATTCTTTTATTTACTCCCAACGAAGTGCGCGATTGTAAATAAATTAATAAAATAAATATTACGGTTCGGTTCAGTCATTATTTTCCTTCCACAAAAGAATGAGAAAAGTATAAAAAATATATTAAAGAATAACTCATAAATGTTTTATGAGTTATTAAACGCCATGCTTCAGATGATGTTCAAATTATTGATAAAAAAGGACTTTTCATCAATAAAGAAAATACATTATTCACTTATTCTTAGAATCCTTTATTCAGTTGCATTTCAATAATATAGATGTCCCGCCCAGTGTTAATGGGGTTGCAAAAACATGGGGCTGGGAAGATTGAACTAGGTATCGATTTATATTAGTATAAATCACACCAGCGTTTGGCCTATTTAATTTAAAAAGAAGTAACTTTTAAGCTCATTCACTTTATTATAGTATCTAAAGTTCTATTTAACATGAAAAAAAAAACAAAAACCCAACAGCTTTGGGAACACTGACATTTAAGTTGATATAAATCTCAATAGACATTAATAAAATACAGATTAACATGAACTGATTAACACATACAGATCATAATGATCTATTTTTGTAAAACGTTTAAACACATAATAGATAACAATAGATATATTCTTTAACTGTTTAGAGTTCCAACTTAAGAAAACTGCCTAGTCATTGAAATGTTTTTCTTAAGATGTTCATTTAATAGTAAAAGCAATTATGTCAAGGTGATAAAACTAACAGTTTTTCTATTGGTTTTATTTAGGATGAAGCTAGTTTCAATTTAACGCCTTTCATTCAGAAGGTAGGGTAAGAAATAGCAATGTTCACAGAAATAGTAATAACATGATTCACAAAGCACTTTTTAATTGAGCATCATTAATTGCAAAATAATGATTAGTTTCCTCATTGTGTTTTATCCTTATTGTATGGGACTTTATATTTACTCTCCACCCACGCGATTGTTCTTAGAGAAAAAATTACCACATAAAAAAAAGAAAACGGAGTAAAAAGATCTGAAAAACGGATATGAAGAGTGTTAATTGAGTTAACCTTAAGAACTGTATAAAGAAATTCTCGAAACAGTCGGATAACTTTAGAATAAAAGATACTCGAGTCATAGAAGTTTCCATGACCGATTGAATGAAAGTATTCCCAGCGCTCTAAGTGTAAGCGCTCAGAAGTTACGAAAACTAACTTTTGAATCATGATAGATAGAGAAAAAATTCCTATTACAAAGTTGTAGAGCGTCACCGATGTAGTTGGAACCCACTCTACATTAAAACTATAAAATTCATAGAACTAGGAAAAAAACTCCATGGACATCCTCTGTACATAAAACTTCTTGAACTGCTTTTAAACTTCATAATCGTTACACAATAAAGATCTTTCAAGTTCATGTGAAATCAATGAAGTGTTATTTTTTATGTGAGTAAAGTTAAAGTGAAATTTCATGCTAAACTTACAAAAAGAAAAGTAAATAGGAATAACTCTTTGCGATTAGAGATTACATAAGTAATTTATGGAATTTATGGGGCATAACTGTATTGAAGTTGGCTTGATTTGCATCGCCGGCTCTGATAATTGTAGTGTTTAACTGAAAAGAGGAAAAAATAATATTGTAGGTCAGAAATATATATTTTTTCAAGGAATCATTGCTTCTGAAACAAACGTTGTCATGGTTATTTATAAGAAAATTCAATAAAACCTCTAATCTAATGTCAAGATCAATTTTACTTTCAGTGGTATAAGATGAATCCAAGGATCACAAGGAACAGTCCCGAAGTGCCAATCTCCGATTTCCACTAAATTTAAAAAATAGTAGTAGGCAATGAATTATACCTACAACCAAAATTTTAGCTGCTGACATCAGATCTGAGGGGAATTATAGTCCCTCAAATTAGAATTGAATAATAATACTTTTTTTTTCGAAACTCACGCCTTTACAAAATCCATACATCAAACATACGTATAATTCAGTGAATATAAATTTTGCTAGTATCAAATTTATTTTTACTAATATTGTTGTTTTTGAAACTGGTTAAGGAACATTGGTTCAGCTCTTTTAAAATTTAGAATATTAAAAACCTTTCGGTAACAAAGTAGGTGATTACAGTGAATCCTACCCATCTAAATAATTGTTAGTTTAGATAACGAATTCATGCAAACTAAAGGTTAAGCTCATGAAAGGTGCTGCATGGATCCGAAATAGTATGAACTATTGAATATTAGCTTATTAGACCGATAGGTACTAGATGTGTTCAAAATGTGCGACCGTTCGTCTGTCTGTTGATGCTCTAGCGTTCTAACGCTTCCAAATTTTCGAGTTGCGTTTCCGCCATTCGACAATTTAAGCAAAACAGCAGCCTTTGTTCATCGGTTAAAAAAAAACACAGCTAACTACTTCTGGTTCAAAATGTCACAAATAAATAGCGGACCACGTTTTTTTTTCTATATAATTCTGTCTTCGCCATTCGATAGCTAAGAGAGAGAGAAGACTTGTGAATTAAGTGAAGACACGTGATGTTCCTCCTTGATAGTCAAAATCAGTCAGAATTGGTTCAATGATACGTGTTGTAATGAACCATTGGAAATTTTCAATGGCATGTAATTACTTAGGCCTTATATTATCAATTGCTAAATTCCACGGTCTATAGATATTCATGGTCATCGAGCTCCATTGTTAAAATGAAGCTGAAGTTTCTAGCACCCGGTAGGGCGGAAACTCGATTGAAAAGTGGCGCTGCATGTACAATCTGCCCAACTGCGCCTGCAGCGCCACCCTATCGGCAGAAAGAAACTTTACTTTCGTATTCAGTTTCAATGAAAATCTCTATCGCTGGTTGCGGCAACACCTCCTAAAGAGAAAGCCTCTGCACGGACACGTCATACATTGTTACATCATCACAGTAGTGCATTGTTATTCGTATTTCTACCAATAATAAGCCCTGAATTTGCACTACTATGATGATGTAACAATGTATGACGGTTTCCGTGCAAAGGCTTTCTCTTTAGGAGGTGTTGGTTGTGGTCGGAATAGTGCGATCTATGCGGCATCTTGCGCGATCTGTTTTCCTTAGCTTCTCGAAACAATGGAAAATGGCCGAAGCTCGATGACCATGAATATCTATAGACCGTGCTAAATTCTGCTAGGCCATATTGTTGTAGCTAATTGTTTGCTTCAACAGTACATGTGTAAGTAGAAACGCTTTAGCAATAGATTATGAAGAAATAAGAAGCTAATCCTCCCGAAGAAAGTATAGGAAAGTAGCGGAAGCCCTGAGATCATCTATTTTAACCCTTTTATCTCACTTTTTACCCCCCTCCCCAATTTTTTAAATCGAAAAATTTATTTTCTCGAACGTAGTATTTAGAAAATGTAAATAAGCTCTATCTTCTTTCGTTTCTCATCATTTCCGATCGAATGATATATGACATGCCATATGTTTCCATAATTCTAAAGACCCTAGTAACTTCCACCCCCACAATTCCGACCCCATTAGAAAAATTTGGCCCAAACTTCACAGTAATGTTGAACTTGCTTAGAGGAATCTGCATACCGAATTTCACTCCTTTATATGCATAAATACGCATAGACCTTTTAGTCCCCTCTAATTTCCGCCCCCTAAACTCCGACTCCTGAAGGCCAATCAAAACCAAACTAAATTGCGAAGGTACACATGCCTATAGTAAGCCACATTCCGAATTTCAACTTTCTGGCTCAAAAAATGCGGAAATTATGAAGGGGACGGACGGACATGCTCCATTCTTCCGCTACTTAATAATGACTCTCTCTATATAATATTAACTCCCCTAGCTTGGGATAAGCGGATTGTGAACTGACGAATTGTGATTAGTCGAGCATGCCTAATCGAGCATGACAGCCCCGAAGGAGTCACATCGGAAAACGTCGGGCTGTACGGAGGATGTTTGATGACTTCCAATCTAAATTTTCCCCGTAGATGGAAGGTCTTCTTGGCCACATGTGGCTTTGTGTTGTCCTAGAGCAGCACTATCCCTTTCGAGAGCTTCCCTCTGCGCTCGTTTTTGATGGCCTGTTTCACCTGTGACAAGGAAATGCAGAATATTGTGGGAAAAGGATCTTTACGCAACGGAGGAGCTTCTACACTGAGGCCATCCTTTAGCTTCATACGTACTGAGATCAGTGCATCAAAATCAATGGCAATTATCAATATAATGTTTGACGCTAACCTAACCTTCAAATATTCTGTACTTAAAATATTATTAGAAATAACATTAGTCTCCTTTTTATTTGGGCACACCAAAAATATTATTAAATTGTAAATAGTTTTACCCATTCTGATCAATGTAACCCACACTATTACACTTTAATAATCAGCTTACATTGAATCTAAATAGGGAAAACGTTTCATACAATTGGAGAAATTTGATCAGACAGAAATACACAATTCCAGAGGTTTGGAAGTGCCAGTTCGAGTTGTTAACGAGGCCTAAAATATATTTTAAAATTTTTCAGCTATAGATGAAACCAAACAAAGCATTAAGAGAGTGCATATTCGCATTATGAATTCCAGGGCATATACGAATATTTGAGTAAACAAAATCTATCCTGTTGATGTGAAAAGCAAAGCAGAGAAAGCGAATTTTCGACGTTCAACAAGAAATTTTGCCATTGTGAATAACGAATTACAGTGCTGGACTGAATTATAGACTCACATGAATTTTGAACCGAACTTTACTAAAATCAAAAAGATCTACGTAAGCTTTTTACATATCATTTTTCAATAATAAATTTACCACTTTGCTGATTGTCATTCGTATATTTTGAAAATTTTGTAAACAACGACAATAAACTCATAATTTCGCTTGGAAAAATTATAAACTCACACTTAAAAAACAGAAGTATGGCGATTATTTTTCACACATTAGTACTTTGTTGGTCCTAAATTGTTGGTCACAAAGCGGTAATTTATGTTTGAAAATTTATATGTAAAAAGCTGATGTAGATTCTTTTGTTTTTAGTAAAGTTTGGTTCAAAATTCATGTGAGACCAGTACTGTAAAATTTAATCGACGACACAAAGATGGACCTATAAGCAGCTGAAAGTTATTTGGAGCAAGGATGTAGTAGCGGTTATTAGAGACACACATGAAGGAATCGGCAATGACAAGAAGTAAATTTTGCAAAGCCATTATGGGATATTGACAACAGATTCATAGAAGCAGATATCAAGGCATATAAAGGGTGGACCAAAAACAACTCGCCACTGAAAATTTCTAAATCCCAGGACAATAGGTTTTGCAACAATTGGTTTATTCAACAGTAGGCTTAATCAACAATAGGTGTGCTGCGAATGGGTTACAAATAACAGTTGAATATACCTATTGTTGAATATACCTATTCTGGGAATTAGAAATTTTCATTGACGAGTTTTTTTTTGGTCCACCCTGTATAGAATCATGCGACAGGTGTCAGCGTGTGAACCCAAAATTTAGTAAGAAAGCACCATGTACATAACATGCATGTTGACATTTCACGATTTTACATGTCTTTTATGTTTACTTTAAACAAAATAAATATTGTTAAAAGTTGAGAAGCCATCACTACTCTTATTTGTTTAATTATTATTAATTTTTAATTCGGTTTCAGATAACTTATAGCAATTTTTATTTGGGAGTTATAATTATATAGAGAGAGTTAAAATTATACATATATAATATTAACGGGACGAGTCATTATTATATATATAATAATGACTGGAGAGTCATCTTTCCTGGGAGTCATTATTACATGCTATACCGGTGTAAAACTGTCAAGGTTATTTCATCAGAGTGTTGGTGCATGTTTTAGGCCTTTTTTCAATATACATGTTTAAAAATTCGTTGGACAAACTCCGCATACCGGTATAAACAGACTGCTCAATTGAAAGTGGACACTTTCGATTTTAGACGTTTTGTCGAATATCTAGAAAAATATTGAATTAATGTGTATATCGCCTTTTAATAAAAATATAAATAAATAACTAAATAAAACAAAATAAAAGTCTCCAAATTTAGTCCTGATGAAATGAAGAATCACAATAATAAAAAATTACTTCTTCTCTCATATAATAATCTAGAAAAATACTTCACGAATTATGAGCATGGGTGTATGAGCCCGTTACACCTCTTATATTTCAGCGAAGGTTTTGTCCCGACGGCAAATAGGGGACCAGCAACAAATTGCACAAAATATAATGTTTGGGATCATCCTGTAAATTTTTTTTTTATTTACAATTGGGATCCAATACGTCCATCCAGGTCCTGTATGGCCAGAGGCCGACGATTTGGGTCCCTGGATGGACCTGGTTTCACGACTGCTGTATGACGGTCGAGCTGTAGCATATGCTTATGAAGCTTCTTTTACTTATCTGTGTTCATTTGTATGAGAACAGCACACGAAGCTGCTTCTTTTCATGGAGTTATACTTTTTTGTTCATGTTTCTTTATAAAAAAAAATAAAAAAATAAAAATCGAAATTTTTTCGAATATTTTATTATGTTTTCTTTTCATGGAGTTATACTTTTTTATTCATGTTTCTTTATAAAAAAAAAAAAATCGAAATTTTTTCGAATATTTCTTTATGTTTATAACATGCAGGCTTTTCAACCTAATGCAATGCCATTTTCAGAATACTTGACAAATTACAGTAGAGACAAAATCCTGCAATCAGAATATAAAAATATTAAATACTTCGTGAAATATGAGCATTTTTACTAAATAATGCGCATACGTAAGTGTTACCGGAATGGCTTTTGCATAATTTATAAGCCAAATGTATAAAGCTGCTCGTATATAAAGCCCAAGCAAATATCGTGAACATTCAGAAAGATATCGACGATAGAACGCTGATGTAAGGAGAAAACTTAATATTGACTTCATATCAGCATAAGAAGTTTATACTGGTGTCCAGTACAAAAATAAAAAATTTGAAGAAAACCCCTTATCGTTTTGTTTATTTTTGAAAGTAACTGAAATTCAATTCATCCTACGGTGATAACTTTCTGAACTTTCAGAATATTTGCTTGGGCCTTTTATAAGAGTAGCTTTATATATTTGGCTAATAAATGTGCAAAAGACATTCTGGTAACGAGTGTGTATGCGCTTTATTTAGTAAAAACGCTCATATTTCATGAAATATTTTATATTTTTATATTCTGATTGCAAGGTGTTTGCTCTACTGTTGTTTGTCAAGTTTCTTGAAAATGACATTACCATGGGTTGAAAACGCTGCATGTTATAAACAAAAAATTGACAAAAAATTGCTTTTTTTTTTTAAGGAAACCTTATATCTCCATGAATATACGTGCTACTCTCATACAAATGAACAATAAATAAATAAATAAATAAATAAATAATTTTTTGGCAAGAATTTCGGCCCACATTTCAAAATTCAAAATTTAGGAACTTTTGGTTTCATCATCATTCTCAAGTTATGTTTCTCATATCATCATCATAGTTTTCATCCACATGTTTTAAAATTTATCAGAAGTGCTTTGCTTCCATATCAATAAGGAATATTTACACTAGTTAAGTGGCTCTTCAATATTCTTCTACAAGCTTTGTGTCATGGACAAAACTAAAGACTTGAACCTGTAGGAAGTTTTATTTTTACAGTAAATGTTCAATTTATTCTTGAGTTTTGCTTTTATAGTGGATGTTAAATTTTATATCCTAAGTTATCAAGAACATAATGTCACTTTATAATTTTGTAGATTATTTTTATCATGTAGGGAGGGGAGGAAAGTTCTATTAAAAATTGTTATTTATTCGATGTGATTTGATTATTTTTAATTTTTTTGTTTTTCTTTATTTATTGGGTTTATCAATATTAAAATGTTATTTTATATATTGAATTTAGAGGATATATATTAACTAGTTAGTTGTGATGGGTTAAGGTGAGAAAGAAGGTACCGTCTCAAAAGGGTAATACAAAGAACCTGTTTGATTCTTATGAGCTACTTAATTAGGGTATTAAGTTATGAAAACATATTTGAAGATTGAATAATACTTAGAGCTAGTGTTTACATAATACAGATTTTTTTTAGATATTTTCTTAAGAAATTTTTTATTGAGGTCTACATTAAACCTGAAGTATAATAATTTGCGCTTAGTTTTAAGGGTTATTTTAGATATAAGTTTTCCTTTTTGATATCTCATCTTTTTTTGAAATAAAGATTTTTTTAAATTTAATTCCGTCACTTTGCTTGCATATTTCTTTATAAATAAGTCACCTGTGCCAACTAATTTTAAATAAAAAACCCAAAGTTTTGCTGTTGATCACTTGATAGGGCAATAAAAAGCATCCTTACTTAAATATTGAATAAGTTCAATATGGGATATTGGTACTGAGCTGGCTGTAAATACAATCAATAGTGGAAATGTTACAATGACACCCAATGTGGGTCATCATGATAAAGGTGAGATGTTACAAAGTCTGATATGAGCTTTTATTCAACTTATTCTGCATGAAAATTACGTGCTTTAGATTAAATGTTGAAAAAAACATCTAATATGTATGGAGCAAATTATCTATTGTATATGAAATAAAAACCTTTGACAACAAAAACATGCGGCCTTTCATATCTCGGATGTTTTTATGGCAAGAGGTTTTCCCACGTCCTATACAAGCAATGCTACACCACAGCTCCTTCTTTTTTTTCATAAATCACCTGCATTTATATCTTAGGGAATCTTGCTGTCTTTTATAACAAATGGTAAAGTGT
>JAHWFO010083534.1:0-20064 GCA_023313115.1 Rhysida immarginata
AAAATCTACCATGCCCTCTACACGTAGCCGTAGTCCTGTGCAGCAACTGATGGAGTCTCAGAGGTTGGATTGTGTGACATCGAGAGGCTACATGGTCTTATCGGCAAATCGCAGCTTACATAGGACGTAATGTTTCTGTGATGCCTCGGTGTTGGCAAGAAATTGTAAGGGAGGCATTGAACACCCACACATAGGGACTTTGCGATACTCTTTTCGATACGATATTCAGCATCAATATGAAACTTAGAGCGAAGTATCGATATCCCGATACTATCGATGATAAAGTATCGGTACAGAGAGTATCGTATCATTCGATAGTCTTATAATGCAGTATTTAAGTTTCAAGTAATATTGAACTGTATATAGGGTGTTTCTGAATGGCCTGTACAAACTTTCAGGATGTGTTCTGGGGACCAAAACGAGCACAAAATGTCATATGAGCATTGAGTTGAAAACGTGTCCTTCTAGAGTTATATTGGTTTGAAGGTGTCCTGCAGTAGACGAAATTAACACTAAAGCCTATAGGTGTTGCAAATTGTGTGATTTATTAAGTTGTGGAATGATTTCTTGGTTTCACAATGTCAGTTTGTCTGTCCGTCCCTCTGTCCCCTTCATATTTTCTACAATTTTTCACGTAGAAAGTTGAAATTTCGAACATAGCTTACCATAGGCATGTCCTCCTTCACTATTTAATTTGGTTTTGATTAGCCCACTGGGATCGGAATTACGGAAGTGGGAGTTAGAGAGGACCAAAAGGTCTACATGGTACCGGAGTGAAATTCGGTAAGCAGGCTACTATGAAGTTTGGGATAAATTGTCCCAGTAGGGTCGGAGTTGTTGGCGTGGCAGTCACTTGGTCGTTAGAAATACGGCAACTTAAATCATATGATATGTCCTTCGATCGGCAATGGTGAGAAACGAAAGAAGCTAGAACTCCTTTACATTTTTGATTCGAATGCTACGTTCGAGAAAATCAGTTTTCTGATTAAGATATTTGGGAGATTTAAAAGTGAAGATAAAGGGGTAAAAATACATCACCACAGGGTTTCCGCTCCTTTCCTATACCCTCCTGGAAAGTCCCTAGAATTCCATGAAAGCTAAAAAATTAATTTCAGCTTTTTTTAATGTTCAAAATTATTTTCTTATACTTTACTGAATGGGTACCAGACATAGGTGCACGACGATAAGTGTGGGCTTTTCCAGGCAATTCTTTAGACATGTGCCTGTGTTATCGCGCTCATAAACGGCTCGATCCAGTCTTTATTGTCGTTGACATCATTGCGTTGGCCTGTCGACAGAGCAAAGCTGAAGCCGACGCGATATAATCAAGCCGTGGTACTGATTTTGTGACATCATGCAAACAGATGGATTTTATGACGTCTTGCAAAAATAAATTTAAGAACAAAATAAGGATATTTAAAATTTAAAGTAAAATGATTTATTAAAAAAATAAATGACCCATGTTTGGCATTAATGCAGTTTATTCTACTGTATTTACTTAGTTATCTAAAATACAGAATTCATATTTAAAATATGTCACGAAAACCGATGGGATTTCAACAGTGCCAAGTGACGTAGTGCCATGGCTTTGTATAGATCGCGTCGGCTTCGGCAAAGCCAACTAGAAAGACAGAGCGAGTGACGTAATTTCTCGACCAATCAACAAGCAGATTATGACCAGCAACTTCCCATATTGCTGCATGGGCATCCATATATTGATGACAGAACAATATATGAAATAGTCATCTTCAGAAATTTGTGCTGCATCAATATTTAGTTGACGCTACATAAATAAACTATATATTAATAGTGAATTGTAATGGTGACAATTTGATAGTGTAGTAAGATAAAAGTTTATTGATGATGCATCAAATTGTATTTTTGTTTCAACAAACAAGCACTCATCAACTCCCTTATTGTTGCTACTTCCAAAGCATTTCTCTCCGTGCAGTATTCTTTACGTCACACACCAGGCGTAATGATGGGGGTACAATCTGTTACAACTCGCCCTCATACTTGGTATTTGTGAATAGAACAGTGAAAAGCGCAAGGTACGTCCAGGAAATTGTTGAATCCGTTCTACTGCCTTGCTTGTAACAGCAGGGTAATGCTCTTCCAGCAGGATAAAGCATGATCACACACAGCCCATGCTACCTTACAAGCTCTCCAATATGTGACTCGATTTCCCTGGCCACTACGATCTCCAGACTTGAACCTAATTAAGCATGGTCCATCCATGGTCCCAGCCCACCAGCCGTAATACTTACACAGTTCCGTCAACAGGTTCTGGACGCTTGGAACAATACATCCCAGGATGATATCCAGCATCTGCATAACCGTATGTATGCAAGAGTCAAGGTCTGCATTCATGCTCTTGGAAGATATAGCGCAGGGGTCGGCAAGTAATTTTAGATGGGGTCCGGATACTTTTGAAAATTTTTATCGAGGTCCAGAAAAAAACTCATATTCCTTACTAATTTATTATTTTAATTTTCGATAGCATCGTGATAATCAGCGACAGTTCAAAAGGTTATTCCTATAGCTTTTACAAACTTTCAAAAAATTTTTGGCGGTCCAGTTTTTGACCTTCCGCGGTCCGGACCTGGACCGCGGTCCGCCAGTTGCCGACCCCTGGTATAGAGCATATTAAATTGTTCAATTGGGACTTTTGGATCCTGTGCACATAATGTGCTGAAATTTAAATCATATATTGCATGCCACTCACGCTATGCTCTTGTGCAATTTCATTTAAATTGACCCACTCCTGCCATGTGCTGCATTTTTTTTTTTTGCTGGCAGGGGATATTTTAAAATCTGTGCTAGGTATTTATATATTCCATTATCATATACCATAATTGAAAAAGCGTTTTTACCAGTAGGCTTTCAAACAAGCAATAGCTCTTAAACGGCGTTTCGGCGGGATACATACACTGATGATGTACACCGCCTTTCTCACCGTTGTCAAAATCTGTAGAAAACGTGAGAGATTGCTTTTAAGGGTGTTAGATTACATTACTCGAATGTTCATTTCTGTTACTTTGTGGGCTCTATCTGCCTCCTGATTAAACTATACTTTCATTTACTTGGGTGTTTCTTCCCTTTCTGACGTTGACTCCTTAACCTAGACCTCATTTGATAGTGGAATTTATAAGTATTTAGGACAAGCTTTCAATTGTAGTCATAAGCATTGTGTGCTATGTTAACACGTGTTTAGAAGAAATATAACAGTTGCCGCGATTTATGAAGCGATCATCGTATATACAGTACATAGATCTCCTTGTAATATCTAGCCCTTGATAATATTTAATTAATGCTTAACAAAAAGATTACTTTCAATAAGATTATCATAAGTTTGAACCCATTTTATGGGAGGGTGGTTTTATTAAATTATAAAGAGGTAATGGTCTACCTATTAGTTCATTTTCTTGTAAGGAGTTGTCGTTAATTATGAGCTGATGCTCTTTGGCCGAAAAACATTCCACTCTAATCTGCCTGTTTGAGGGTATTTTTATTTTCCCTTTGACTATTGTTGACGCCGCATCGAAAGTTCCATCGAGATTTTTAATATAAATCGAGACAAAAGGTGGCTTTCCATCTAAAATTTCCAAAGAAGAAAAATATATAAATAACTTGGTAAATTTTTAAATAAATGAAATATATAAATAATAAGAGAACGGTAGATGATGGATTATATGATTAAGATAATAATTTCTAAATCAAACCTGATTATCAAACAATGTAATAAAAGATCAGCTCTATTTGTTACACTGAGTGGCCAAAAGTCACGGAAAGGGTTGTCCCATTTGAAGATGTGCCGCATATGACTCCCGAATGTTGCGGACAGATGCGGCCTAAGTCGATAGTGTAGACTCGATATCTGAGCAGTCTGTTACAGACAGGTGTGTAGTGAACATGGCAGGAAGTCGCGAGTTAACCGACTTTGAACGTGATAATAATCAGTGCAAGAAGCATGGGTCTTAGCATATCGGAGATTACACAAGAATTCGGGTTTCTGAGGTCAACAGTGTCTAGGGTGGTTCTTTAATAAAGCAGAGACAATGTTTCCACACGCGTGAGTCAGATCACCGCCAATTTGAATGTGGGGCGTCAGGAATCCATTTTTTCCAGGACCGTACGAAGACAAATGCACCTAATAGACTTCTGCAGTGAGCAACCGAATCGTGGCACTTTGTTAACACCTCGACACAGAGCTCATTGGCAGCGTGTAGCATGGTCAGATGAATCCCGGTTTCAGTTATAACGAGCTGATTGGCGCGTGAGAGTGTGGCGTATGCCCCATAAAGCTATGGACCCAGCCCTTTCAACAATGTTGTGTCCAGGCAGGAGGTGGTTCAGTTATGGTCTGGGCTGCGTTCCCATGGTCGCAATTAGTTCCCATTGTCTGGCTGCAGGGAACAATGATAGGTTCACGTTTTGTGGACATTCTTAATCTCTTTCTGGCTTTAGAGTACCCTGATGGAGATGCCATGTTTCAACAGGACAATGCTCTTTAATGAACATTCCAGTGAATTCACTGCCATGGTTCGGCCCCCAGATCACCCGAATTTCACCCAATCGAGCATTTATGGGAAGCTGTATACAGCGTCTCAGGTGCTCATTTGCACGAGGCTTCCCAGTGGAAATGAGACCGTTTTTCCGACAGCAATGCGGCATAAATACATCCAAGCGTCCCCGACTGAACTCAACCAGTGGAAACTTTTCGGTGCATGCAAAAGTTTACGGGGACGCCTGTTTGAAACTCAGTACAACGTTTAAATAGTATGCGGAGTTTCAGGACGACAAGAAACACACAGAGGACCGACCGAGATCGGATCAGGGTCATTTCATACTTACGGAAGGAGAATCTCCATTCCACTATCCGTGATCGCAACGAAGGTCAACGTGAACGTCGGGAAAATATCCAGCAGTCTGTAGGATTGGGTATCGGAGGAAGATGTGGCCTCAATTCGTGCGGGAGCACCAAAGAGAATAGCTAAATTACATTCATACTAGGATTTCGTAATTTTCGCTATCACGAACAGGTGCCTCCATTCCTGTCCAAAATCGTGGTGATGAACCTACTTCTAACACTGTGACTAGCAAACAAGCGGATGAGCATGGAATAACGACATACGTCTTTACCAGGGCCACACGAGGCATGCTTATCGTCAAGAGCTGGCAAAATCATGCTGACGGTGGTAGTATTTCTTCGGTGAGAGATCTTTGCTGCGGGAATGGCTGAAACAGGGTGATACGATTAATGCGGTATAAATGAACTCCGCAAAGCCATCAAAAATGCCAAATTTCACGCAGCGTTAGCAAAAAAAAAAAAACAAGAATGATTTTACCGCCAAAGCGGATAAAGGGAGCACATTTTCGTGTTATGGATATATTGACTTAATCAACATTTTAAAACACTTAAGAGAAAATAAATAAATATGAAAACTAAATTGTAAATTACTATTTAAGTAAGCTAATGTACAGAGAGAATTAAAACGAATAAACTTGAAGAACTGAAAGGTAAATGAAGAGGGAGTTATTCCTCATACATTTAAATAAATAAAAGTTCTTTAATTTGTAAGAATTCCCACATAATGTTAAACGAAGTGAGCCTCAATTGCTAAAGCGTTGTGTGTAAGCATCTATTATTTTTTCATATTAAATTACTAAAGTGTTTCTACGTTATCGTCTATTATAAAAGCAAGCGATTAACAACTATTAATTAGCAATATGTATAACAGTAGTGAGTTTTAGATAACATTAAGCCTAACAGCATTATGCTCTTGATACAAATAAGCTAGGGATAACAATAGATCTAACAACTCGTAATGAGTTGGTTGATATATTACAAGCCATATCTTAACATTAAAAGTTCCAATGGTACCATATGGTTTCATATGGCAACATTAGGGCACGTGCTACTAAACGAATAACCATTATCGTTATTTACTCGCTATATTCACTCATGGCACGTTGTTACGAATTGTTTGATATAATACATGCCATATCTTAGCACTGAAAGTTCCATTTTGTACCATTAAAACACGTTGTCACGTGTAAACTGATATGGTTAAATTTCAGAGTAGCGCAGTGGAAATAGAAATGATATGCATGACAGCGGGCGGATAAATGAATAATATAGGGTTTAATGAGAAAATATAAATCTTTGTAATAATTGACAAACAGGCAAAAATAACAAAATGGAAACACTGAACTTGGCTGATAATCTAGCTTTCCTAGAATAAAAACAAACCCAGTGGCAAACTTAGCCACCTAATTACCAAATACTAATTAGAATGCTAACCAAGAATGATTGATGCACATTAATACAATCAATAGATTTTTTGCCATAGACAAATAACTAATACAAATCAAATAAGTCTTTCAACTCGGGTAAGTAGCTGACTCATTACCGTAGTAAAAAGCTTGATACCCTTAAGACTACAAAAAAAACTAATAGAAACATCTTAATGCAAATACTTAACTATGAAATCATACTGATTAAATAGACACATTCGTAACTGAATCACAATGAGACTCTTAGAGCTAAACGGACAGATAACATCTCATACGCTTAAGCTTAGAGCGTAAATAAATTGTAGCTGGGTGGCGTTTGATTAAATAACAAATCAAACTACAAAAAGAAGCAACACATCAATTTCTTAAAGATACAAAGCACACCCCACACAACAAGCTTTCACTTCCTAGCTATTTATCATTTAAATAAGTTTGAGTCCAGTCCGGTTGCATAACCTTCAAAAAGTCACATGAAAAGGTAGATCATAAAAATGTATAGGAAATAAAGAAACTTTCACAATTCTTTATATAAGAATACAAATGCTAAGATACACTCACATTACGCCTTTCCAAATTTTAGGCTCCACAGACACAAAATGAAACGACGCACTTGGTGCAAACACAAACGTCACAAATTGCAAAGAGCGGGAATGCCTTTTAATATGATTATAGTCAAAGTCTTATCAATTACCGAGTGTCAAAATTGAGGCGTCCAAATTAAGTAGTAAACCGCTTTCCCCTTGCGCTCTTTCTGTAAAGAAGAAACACTAATCAATAAAAGCAATAACTCCCCTTCACATTCTTTTTTTTAATTAGGGACGTTTGTGACCAAGGAAGAATAATATCGCCTCTTCCTACTGACGGGCGGCATTAATTTGCGACGTTATCCACACGCTGGCAAATTAGGCTAGAGCTACTGATGAACGCATTCAGGCGAGCATAACCAATATTCACACTGGCACAAAGCTCCCTTCGAGCAAAGCTCTCGAATACGCTTCTGTAATGGCGAGCATTTCCGCCTAACGAAAATTCAGTACTCACGGGTAAGATGATAGATGGAATTTCGGCTGACACCTGTTCGCTCGGGAACACTGCTCCAACGTCGCACGCTCCGGACTCTCGGCTACTGTCGACGCTTGTAGCACGCAGGACGCCAGAATTCGCCCCCTTCGATGCTTTACAGCAGGACACGCTCACCGTCGAGTTCTCTGCTGCCTCGTTCGCTCGGGGTTCAGCACGGCTCCTGCTTCGGGTGACGGCCTTTGTCGACGACAAAATCGAACATAATTGGTGTCGCTGCTCCGCTCCGCCTTTTACCATCCAAGCTTCCTCGTCCGAAGCTGGCTCCTGTCTCACTTCTCTCGCCGTCGATCGTTTAAATTTTGGCTCCCGTTGCCGCTCTCGTTTGTCATTGGAGCAGGCGTGATGATGCTGATGACGCGTCGCCTGGAGCTCCTCCCGCCTCCCGGTGTTGTAGAAAATGCGGGTCGGAAATCCAGCACGAGCGTGACTCATTTCGTTTTGAGCTTCGCCTCAATTCACAGCTAGGCGTGACATCACACTGGCGAATCGTCTTGGCTATCTAACATAGAATAACTCATCATCATTTTTCCTTTTCGATCATTTTCTGTCCTTACTACTAAACATTTCACCCTAACATTATTTACGCGTTATATTCATTCATGAGACATCCTTGCACGTACACGTGCCATTAGACCAATACCTGCTTTCACTAGTTACTCTTATATATTCGTTCATGATAGGTTGTGACGATTTGTTTGATATATTACATGCCATATCTGGTTATAGGAAGTTTTTAAGGGGGTATCATAATGGTACCATTAAAGCACGTGCCATTATAGCACGTACTTATTCCGGCTATCTCACGTTCGTATTTGTTCGTGCTCTGTCCCGTATTAATGAATTGGTGAAAACAGACTTTGAAAAAGTTAATTTGTTTTCAATTTATTGTAATAAATACTAAGCTCCCTAGGAATAAAAAAATTCTCTTGATTTAGAGACTGAACTGCCCTTTCAATAATCGTCAAACATGTGCATCCTGCACGCGCACCATGTCATTAACGTTTAGAGCACGCGCACCATCTCATTAACGTTTAGAGCACGCGCAGAGCTGAACCCATGTATGTTATCAACACGCGTTTTCCCGAATGCGAGGATAATTCGTGTCTTCCAGCAATTCAATACATGCACTCTTTCTATTGCAACGCAATGAATTGTGGGATTGTCTACAGACAGACGGACGGACGGACGGACGGACAGCTGGACAAACCGATCACATAAGCACATTTCTATATATAGAAAATGTGCTAAAAAAGCGAGCATCCTGCCAAGCTTCTACTGGGAGGTCCTTGCTCATCCTTCATTCTGTATGACACGAACCCTCTGCCCTTGTAACTTATTTCATCTTGGAAACGCTGAAAAACGCTTTTAAGGGACGACGTTTCACCTCTCGTCAAGAGGTCCAGGCTGCGGTGGACGAATAGTTTCGACAACTTCTCTGCGGAAGCATACCAAAAGTTGTAGACCATTGGGCGCGCTACCTAAACAACATGGGTGACTGCGTGTAGGTATAATCGCTTTACTTGTGTCGGAAATATGTCGTAAGTGTATTGCTTTCGACACTGTTCAATTCTGTCAGCTGCACCGCGTCATTTGAAAAATCCATACATTTTTGGTCAACGGTCTTTATAATGTCTGATGATATTCAAGATTTGAAAATAATTTTTACTGTTTGTTAATAGTGAAGAGGGAAACATGTACTGATCGTAATAAAAACGAAACGGAATAACTGCCTCATAATTTTCAGTTATGTCGGAAAATGAAGACTTTAAATTAAACGTTATGAAGATATTATAATTATTATCAAGATGATAGCTATAAACTAAGCCCTCTGTATTTCTATAAGAAAAGACTTTATACATATTGTGTCTGGTTTTGCTGAAATCATGTAACCGAGTTATATCTCATTCCACAAAATTAATAAAGGATTCCAAATTTTTCAGATTTCTTACTCTCATGAAATAAAGCAACAACTGTGGATAATAAACATGAAGAAAAGGATAATACCTCTTGTCCACAAAAACTGTAGAAGAGGTGGTTTTTTTTCGTTACTTATTGATCTCAGTTTTAATGGCAATTTTTTTTTTAAATCGTTATTTTGTTATATGAGTCTTAAAGAGATATAAAAATTTTATAAATCTGCCTATCTTACCTTCGCCGGACGTTTCAATACACTGCGGGATTTGATTCGTCCATTTTCCGGCTTTACATATACTTTCATGTGCTCCATCTAAAACATATGCATAAAGCATATGGCACTTGAACTCTAAAACACTTCCATCTTTAAAGTTATTTATTGATCCTTTATATGATTTGCCGTCATTGAAGGCCAACAGCATATTCTTCTTAGACAAATCCAATGTACATAAACGGTTTCCATCTGCAAAATAAAAATAATACACTTGGAAAACTCAAATTTAGAAAAATAATATAAAGAAATAATATATTTTTTTGCTTTATATGTTGTAAGAACACTTAATTTGTTAAAACATAATGTGGTGAGCGTTTCTAAGTAGTCATATTTTTGAATGAATTAAGAGATCGCTCATGAAATGGAAATACCGCTATATTCCAAATCGTACGTGCATATCGATAAATTCATGATAAATTCTTATACTGAAGTCCCCACATGTACGTCACAAGAATATTTTATTTAGGTTTTTACATATTTGTAATTCCACTAGTTTTTTTTTTTCATTATTCTTAGGCAGTTCTTCTATATTTGTGAGTGGTCAGGGGAAAATGGATGTGAAGGGACTGGAAACTGTTTTTTATTTTTTTGGTGAATTACAATCGTTGGAGTTCCAACTTTATTTTAGTCTAAACAGAACATTATTAGAGTGATCAAATTTTTATAGTAATTTTTTTTTTCTCAAGCATCTCAGTTTCAATGGACTCTTATACTGCGCACACGTTGAATAAATATTTTTGTTTGCATGAATGTATGGTGCATCCTGATTGTTTACATAGCTCACAGGTAGTAGCTTTTCTTTGTTTTTTAGCTTCTGAATGACTACTAGAAGAACTGATAAGCGTTTTTCCCTTCAGGTCCCCTTTTCGCGTGACCACTTACATTTTAATTATCTTGTTTTGAACATCTGGCAATTGTTGCAAATCAGCTATTGACTCCATTGTTGTTGCGAACTTGATAACAAAGGACGGACATGTGATCAGGGGCTAGACATACTAAAAAAAAAGCGGAATTGTTTGTTTGGATTTTGAAAAGAAATTGTATGGAGAGTGGAAAGGAACACACACAGTGGGCGAAAATGCTGATCCAGCCGGAAAAAAATCATTTTGTATGGTTTTAATTTTAGACTTTTTTTCCCTGGAAATGTCTCGATTAGTAGCCGATGTTATTTTAGATTAAGATAAAGTAACATCGGTTACTAATAGAGACATCTCCACGAAAAAAAAGTCTAAAATTAAAAGCATACAAAATGATTTTTTTACGACTGGAACGGCAATTTCGCCCACTGTGACAAACGGGGAGAAACAAGAGTAGGTGTTGAGGAATGGGTAAAAGAAGAGTGGTTGTATTAATTATTCCATTGAGTAAATAGCCAACGAAAAGATAGACCTCCCCCCGACCAACACCATCTAGATAGAAGGCCTGCGCACAGAAACGTCATACATTGTTAGATCATCATCAAACGGCCAAATTTAGTGCTTAGTTTGGGTTGGTTTGTTTGGTATTAATGTCCTTTTCAACTGCTATGGTCATTTCAGGACGGCGTTATAGGGGCCGCAAATTTTGCCTCGCAAGGGTTCTTTAACGTGCAGCGGGAAAACGACTCAGGATCAACGGCTTTACTTCCCTTCCGAAGGAAGTGCGCAATCTCTGAGGTCGAACCCGCGTCCTCGGGCATCAGAGGCGGTCACGCAACCACTGAGCCATCAAGGCCGATATTTAGGGCTTATTATGTCACGTGTCGCGGAGGAGGAAGGTTGACAGCGAAGGAAGAGGGGAGTTGCGAACTCGAGGTTTCAGAACGTTAGTATTCTGGAATAAAGATTACGACTCGAGTTCGTCCTCACCCCTTCCGCCAAGTGGTTTAGCCGGAGTTGTCAACGAAGTAGGAATGAATTATGAAGAGGGGGAGACGGAATCGAGCTTTGATCGAAGAAGGTTGGAAAAGGGAAGTGCAGTTGAGCCCTCCGATGTGGCTTCGAAATTGCATGCTAAGCAAGCATGGGAGTCGCGGAAAATGCTAGAGAAGAATTTTTGTAAGTCAGGTTCTTCGAGGAAGAATTGCGTTTTGAATGAGTCAGGGACTTTGTCGAATTTCTCCTCGTGCAAGCGATGTTCAATTTTCCAAGTGGCGAAGGAAATTCCGTCGGATATTGTTGATACAGAACATTGGACTTCTTCTTTATCTCAAGCAAACTCTTCCGTAGAAATTAATAATGTTATGCGGTCTTTTCCAGTGGAACAGTAGAACAGAGGAATTTCGCCTCGAGACGATAGCCTCCCACCTTCAGCGCAGAATGGACTGAGTCCCGTGCCGGGGAATAATTGGATTGACGCCGCTAAGAGCCACAGAAATAACGGTAATAATAATTTATATTTTCAAGACTCTGTTGCGAATATTTCCCGTCATAAGAGCCACAGAAATAATTTATATTTCTTCAACCTCAACCGCCTTGCTGTAATTATGGTAGAGAATCCTCAGTTGATTAGGACAGTGCTCTGGGAAGCCCAGTTCATTCGTGAGAGAGCTTCAGTTATTGGAATTTTCCCGTTTGGTTTAAATAGGTATTTGAGAGAGAATATTGGAACTATTGTGCCAAGGGAATAAGAAGAGTTCTCTCTCATTCCTTTCTTTATCTTCGAATTTGTGCTTTTGCAAGGCTAGCTTCGTAACTTTAGTATTCTACGTTCCCGTGAAGGTGGCCATAATTTTACGCTCAATTCATTTCCGATAACGCAACAGCATCTTGGACTTTATATCTCATTGCATTTAAGGACATATTTATATCTATTATATCTATTGGATTAAGGAGGAGTATTGCGTATTGAAATCCCCATTTCTTCTAAGTTATTTTAATGGATTAATTATGAACCTATTCAATGACTTTATAAATTGATATCTGGAATTCTCGGAACGATATTTGCCGTCTTAGTCAATTTTCCTAATTTTTAATTTTACATGTCTCATAGCTATCCATCGGAGCATCAAGGATATCTTCACCGATGCTTCGTGTGGAATCTAGGATTCAATCATCAGGGTGGTGTCTTTTCATCGGGAGCGTATCGTTAGCTGCAGTGGTTTAAGCAGCATCGTTAGTGTTGGTGTTTTCGGCGGGTTACTTACCGTGATTTCCTATCAAGGGCAGCCGACGATCCATTTATGCTTCCGTTGCCAACGATACTCTGTACGTATTTAAGCTAAATTTATATATTTCATTAATGAATGATGTTTCCTTAGACTGACAAGTGATCAGCTTTTTAATTATTTCTACGTTTATTATTCGCCCAGAATAAACTTTATTTGTTGGTAGAAATAAGTCTTACAGTCACATATTATTGGTAGAAATACGATTAACAAGAGCCGGTGTCGAGGCCCACGAGATAACAAGGCCTGGCAGCGAAGAAGTCACCTGACCAACTGGGTGCTAGCAACAATCCGAAGACATGTTTAATCGCATTTCTACCAATAATAAGCCCTAAATTATGTCTTCGCATGATGATGTAACAATGTAAGACGTTTTCTCGCGCAGGCCTTATCTTTAGGTGTTGCCGTGGTCCGAAAACACCACCTAATAAACAAACCCTGCTGACTACGTCATCAAACAAGGGCTGACAATAATATTATTTATTACAAACAAACCAAAGTGAATCCCAGGCGGCCATTATGGTCCAACAGAACCAAATAGTAGGCTCCCGGGGGTCACGGCACGAATTAAACACACGTAAATTATAGAAGAAATCAGACACAAAATATACAATGAAATCGAAAACAGTAAATTGAAAATTGTAAAATAGTAAAAAATAACTAAAATGAAAGACATTAAATTTCGTCTAAAACAAGACAAAAGACCACAAACAGAAAAATTGAGATTACAAGCATGGTTACAAACTAGCAAATGTCCAGCAATTACATAGTCCAGACACATAAATGTGACCACCCCCTACGTTGAACATCGGCGGAAAATATTTACGTCCAGAAGGGTACCAGTACCAGAAGTGGAGGGGTATAGGAAGGGTGTCAGAGGGAAGCAGAAAACATTGCAATTGTTCAGAAATGGCCAAATGTAGCGATTTATCGGACCTCCAAAAGACCAAGATCATCGGCTTCCGAGCCAAAAGTGGTAGTATTTCCGAAACTGCTAGTTTAATGAATTGTTCGTGTGCCGCCGTGGTGAAAGTGTACCGTGCATGGCATAATGGCAATACCCAAAACCAGTTATGATGATAGAGGTAAACGACGGCTATGGAGATGCGTGCAAGCAAACAGACGTGCAACCGTGGACCAACTGACCTCCCAAATGAAACAGGGGGCTACCAAACGTGTTTCCTCAATGACAGTTCAGCGAACGTTGCTGCGTATGGGGCCCCGCAGCAGACGGCTAGTTCCACTATTGCTGACGGCTGCTCACTGGCGACAAAGACTGACATGCACGCCAGTACAGCAGCTGGACAGCAACAGAATGGCGAAAGGTGGCTTTCTCCGATGAATCACGGTTTATACTCCATCGGACAGATGGGAGATGGCGTGTACGGCGTTCAGCGTCAGAAAACAAACACCCTGCAACCCATACCGTAAGGGTCCAGGCCAGAGGAGGCAGTGTTACTGTCTGGGGAATGTTTTCAAGCATTCCTTCGGTGCACTCATCATTGTGGACGGCACCATGGATCAATGGAAGTTCGCATTTATCCTTTTGGAGCATGTCCACCACTACATGCAGATTGTGTTTCCTCAGCATGATGGCATTTCCAGCAGGATAATGCAACGTGCCATACAGCGCGCAGTGTCCTTGCGTGGTTCGAAGAGCACGAGGATGCGTTTGCAGTACTCCCGTGACCCCCAAACTCCCGGATTTAAACCCCATAGAGCATCTGTGGGACCACCTCGATCGGGTTGTTCGCACCATGGATCCTCCACCGCGCAACCTACAGCAGCTCGCCACAGAACTGGAGTCGGCATGGCTTCACATCCCTGTCGATACCTTCCATTGACTCTCTTCCTGCCCGTCTCGCAGGTGTCCTCGCCGCGAAAGGTGGATATTCTGGAGGATCACATTAATGTGACTGGACTGTGTATAATAAATAACCAAAGAATAAAATAAACCAAAAAGAAATTAAAAATTAAATCGACTAAATTCTACGTTAATCAAATAAGTAAACTAATAATAGACAATTGTCTCTAAAAATTAAATGAGGTAATTTAATCTAACCGGATGAAGAGTTGTTGGAATTCGTCATAAGTAGACTTATGTAATTACACCCAAAAGATTAAATAACAAAGAGCAATTAAATAGCTTCCGATGACGTGAGATAAAGCTTTGAAGTTATCATCCAAGCTTTGATTAGCCTTAATCTGAAAGGACCCGAAAGTCGGTGCTCAAACCCATAACATATTTCTTTAAGTATTTGATAAAGGCTTGATAGTCAGTCTCAGGGCACAATTCTTTAGGTAACAGAGACCAGTATTTGAAACCTACATACAATAGACAAAAAAACTTCTACTTTTTACATACTGCTCCACCCTGATTTAACTAACAATGTATATCTCCTTAATATTATTAATATTAGTTTTTTAGTGACTAAATTATTTTTAAATGTCTGTTATGATTGCAGATCTAGCTACCCGACGAGAATTGTCAACTATTTATTGTTATTTAGTTTGAGTTAATCTTTTGACGCTACTAGTTTTTGATCTGATGTCATTTGTATTATCTTTATTTTACAGATCAGTGATCTATACTCCATACTTAGTATTATGTTAAATATTATTTTGTTCAATATGTTTGTTCATTTGTCCCCATCTGTTTATTATGTTTTTTGTATAGTTTTTTTGGTTTTCTTTATTTTGTCTTTATTTCTGTTGGTTTTTGGTTACAAACTGTTATTTGGTAATTTTTGTACTCATATTGTGCCCACAGGGACCTAACTCGTCGGTCTTCGATCATACTAGCCACTGTTGGGCACTTCTGTATTTTCTTCTTAGCGATAAATAAATAAATAAATAAATAAATAAATAAATAAATAGTCGATAGGCTGTTCCCACGATAAATCATGTGAAATTGTAATTTCCAAGTAAGTAAAGGATGACACAGTTTGCAATAGACGTCCATCATAGTACAATGGGAAAACCCTAGGTTTATTTTTTTGATAAAGTGCCATAGATTTAGTTTCTTCGACGTTTGCGGAAAGCTGATTCTTACCAAACCACGCCTTCAAATCATCCGGCGCATTTTTAAGCATTGATATTAATTAAACAGGTTCTTTACTAGAGCCAAATACGTAACGTCATCGGCATACAGAATAATCTTCAGAGGAAAATCAAGCCGTATAGACAGTGTAAGATAATTGATGAATACACAAAACAAAAGTGGAGATAAAATTGAGCCCTGAGGCAATCCAAGATTATGAGTTATTATACTGGAAGATGTTACCAGAAAGACTTACTGTTAAAAAAATATGATCTATTAGTCAGAAACCCCCTTATCCAAAAGCAATGGCAAACCATCCATACCGTACAGACGGGCTAATTTGTCCAAAAGAAGCTTGGTCGGTACAAGATCGAAGGCCTTGGAGAAGTCTATAAGCACCCCTGCTACAAGGTTCTTTGACGCCATTTCTGGTAATGCATACTCGAGAAACTCATAGTAGGCCGTTTCATCATTACGTCTGGGCATGTTGACTTTGGGTAATAAAATTTTTCGCTTGTATGTAGTGAGTGGGCTATGCGAATATAAAAAAAGCTTCTCGAATAATTTGACAAAAAATAGTAGGTCGATGATCGGGACGGTAATTAAAGAAAGAAGCAGACAATCCAACCTTCATTTGATGACGCAGTGAGCAGGCAGTGAGCAGGCTTTGATTTTTAAATGGTTATTTAATCCGCGCCAGGGTCTGTCTTTTTCGTCGGCTACGGATTAAATAGTTGTGGCAAGGAAGTGAATTAACAATTCAGTCAGCACATATTACCAGATCTGTAAATATGAAGCCGGAACTTGCCCATAGATGACCGTAGCTGTTAATGTACTTACCGTCAAACCGCGTCGTTGGCGCCATTTTCTTACTCTGAAATATGACAAAGATTTTCAACTCACAACAATACAAGTTTCATATAACAGCCTAGTTTGTAATAGCGTTGAACATGTCGAATTTTGTGCCTGGAACTACGATTTCGGACAGCATTGATTTTCTGTTACCATTTGAAGAAAACTGTTGCAGAATCGCATCGAATACTTGTCGAATCTTACAGTGAGCATGCTCTTGGTAAATCAGTGCTTTGAGTGGCTCAAAAATACAAAGTGGCGGTTTGACGTGAGAAACGATGCTCTGTGTTTGGTGCGATCAGAAGGGTGTAAACTATTATAAGGTGCTGGAACCTGGCGAAACGCTACCGACAACAAATGATTAATTTGAATCAAGCTTTGCGTGAAAATCGCCAGAATATCCAAACAAAAATAGTTTTAGCGCCAAAGCGGATAAGGGAGCACATTTTCGTGTTATAGCGTCATACATGAAAATATAGAATTAACCAACATTTTAAAACACTTTAGATAAAATATATAAATATGAAAACTAAATTGTAAATTACTATTTCAGTAAATTCATGTAAAGAGAAAATTTAAACGAATAAACTTGAAGAACTGAAAGATTAAATAATTCTATTTCTATGACTGTATTTTCTTTCATTTTTTAAATTTCCTTTTAATTCGTTTAATACGCAAATATGGGAAAATAATAATCTACGGAATGCCATATTAATCTACATAATGCCATTTTTAACGTCGTTTTTTACAAAGCTTATTCCTATATAACATTTTACATTACCTGATTGTTCGCAGATAATAGGAAAAAAGGCTACCGTCAATAGGAAGATAATTAAGAAATCCATATTTATGAGCGGTTGGGAAAGAATCTAGATTTGATGTAAAAACGCCTGTCTTAAATCCCTTCAATCTTTGGTCTATCTTCGTCTACAGGAAATATTGATATCAGATTTCAGGGATTTTTATTATATAAACAGCATCTCCTATTTCAAAGTATTAAAAAAAATTTATCATTAAAATTCTAATCATATTTTCATATGAATGGTGTGGAAAATAAAAGTAAGCATCTATGTATAATACTTTTATTTTGGAATAGCTTTCTGCAGTCAACATGACATGGGCTAAAAAAAAAAAAAAAAAAAATTAAACTATAGGCCTAAAAATAGGTTTTGGGAGACTGAACTATACTAATCCTTACATATATATTATTATTATCATTATAGTTTTATGTGTTAACCACATTTAGAAAAACTGTGGAACATAAAATACAAGTAAATAGTAGTAAATAAATACCTGTCTTTACACTTACATTTTTTAATTATGTTCAAGATGAATGATGAAACGAGAAATTTATTATTCTGGTTAATAACATATTTTAAAACATACAATTAAGTTTCTTAATTTATTTTAAGACATTTTTTTTATTGATAAAAGTTCTCTAGGCGAAGTGACTTTTGGAAGAAAAATGAAAAAAAAATAAAAAAAATAAAAAAAACAAGAGAGAGAGAGAGAGGCAGTAAAATTCTAGCAGGAATTCCAACAACCTTGTTGTTTAAAATTTATAAATTAGCTGAGGTTCAATGATGTAATTAAATATCTTTCTATAACTTATTCCAAAAGCGTTCGGCCATCGGATCGCATAACGCGATAAGACAACAAATTTCCTTGAAATTAAGTAGATGTTTGAAAGGAAGTTCAAAAAAATGACAGTTTCTTTAACCATTTAATACATCTGTTTTAAATTGATTTAAAAATAGAAAGATGAATGTAATTTCACGATTTCATTGGCTACCGATAAGATAATACGTCGTGTTGACATTAATTTGCAAAACCAATTACGCGAATCGACAATAGATCGAATTTCACCGTCCAAATTTCGACACGGGGACGTCTTATTATTACCGATGTATCCTTAAAGCAAAACTTAAATAATAATCGCATTCAAAACCTTTTTACTTTGCTCATTTTCCTCACTTACATTGTTTAAGTCACTTTCAGTGATATCATTTTTAGGAAAATGAAGTCTCAAAAGTGACTATTCTGAAAGCGAGTCAGTTCCTACTCCCCCCCTCCCCTGCTTTTGTTACTTTTACAGCCACTTTGAATCGCTGCTTCAATTGCTTTGGTGATTGTCTACCGTTGAAAGTTGTAATTTAACGGTGTATATAACGTATTTAATGTTTGAAGATAACGTATTTAACGTTGTATATTTTTCTGCGTTATGTTAAGGAATAATAAAACCATGCAGAGCAATAAAAAAAGTTTTCCACAATCAACAAATCACTCAATATTTCTGAAACAATTTCAATTCTTTCAGCATGACTACTTATGGATGATGCAGTTTTAGATGCTTAAGAACAAAAGCAGCAAAAGTGATCCGCTTTAGAGCTGTACACTGCAGGGGAGAGTTGCATAAGATAGGATGAATTCAAGAAAATATTTTTTTTTAGAACCGCACATTATTAAAAAAAAAAAAGATACTGTAATGTTTGAAAGATAGCAGAAGCTATTAATATAATATATAAAAAATTATGGGCGCTAGATACCAGAAAATTCGTAAGTTTTTTATAGGCTTTTATAAATGTAACAATGTCCCATCTTATATACAGGCGCATAACAAACTACAATATACGATGCCATAGAACACTTAACTTTTCTAATATCAACTTTTGGCTTTTAATTGCTACATGCAAAACTAGTAACGCGCACTTTATCCGTGGTTGTGCAGGTTTCATATGTCCATTCTTTGCACAGATATAACCGCAACTGGATGATGCATTTCGTCCTTGTAGATTATGCAAAACTATACTAGTGTGGCAACATTGTTGGCATTTTCCCCTTCTCTTTTGAAGTTATTTGTTTGTTCCTTGAGAAAACATTGGCCCATTTTAGGAAACTGAAACTGTCCAGACTTTGGAAAATGGTATCTTTGAACATCATCTAGCACTATAGAAAATCTAATGACGGGTCGAAGCACATGTTGTTGTGAAAACAATGTATCGATATACCAACAGGATATTCATAGTTGATCTAGGATCTTTCTACTTTAGATACTTATCACGATACAATAGGCTGTTTATGCCACGTTGTTTTCCGGTATGTTAGGCTGCTCGTTACATTTCTGTCGTGGAAATCTAACGTCGCGCATGAAAGCAGGTCATTGCGCAGAGAAGTTGCTCGTACGTTACGCTTAGAATTGGGGAAATAGGAAAAGGTGTTGCCTTGCTTTCGAGTTTCGATCTACTCCACCAAAGAACTCGGAAACTGCAATGTTGGTTTCGTAGCTGGTGAAACCAAATCTTTTCTTCGTTGTCCCACTCATGGTTAAATATTTATATATAATTTACTAGCTGAAAACCCGGCGTCGCCCGGGACTTAACTTATCCTCTTGTTGGATTGACCTGCCTCAGAATAAAATATCCATTTTCACCACCGGGAAATATCACTGGATACTTTAGA
>JAHWFO010083536.1:0-19555 GCA_023313115.1 Rhysida immarginata
AGTGAACGTAAAATTCGTCATCGATGACGTTGCATACGGACGTCGCGATTGACGTTAACGTGTAACTTTAAATCTCTAATATGGTTAATTGTGTAGTGCCACACCAATTATTGTGTTAATTATACAGTGCAACACCAGGTAATATGATAAGTATACAGTACAACACTAGTTAATGTGTTAACAAACGTTCAACCCCCTTCCCACCCCCTCTGGGGTTGAATTTCGAAAAAACCCTCCTTAGTGCTCACTTACAATTTGTAAAGAACCTCTGCAAAAAAATTTAAAGCTTCTAATCCTAATGATTTAGGCTGTGCATTGATCCCTCACTCACACAGTTTCTTCTTTCATATATAGAGTGTTTTAAAATTTCATCACCAAAATGATAGGCGTGATGAAATATGCGATTCTAAGCAAAAAAATTCATATGAATATGGGTCCGAATTTAAACGATAACTGAGATATGAACAGAAATAAAAATTCCGCCACTAACATCAAGAAGTGAATGACTCACTCTCTAAAACATCTAGGATGATGAAACTTAGAAGATTTATAGGGTACATTAAACTTTGTATACCGTTAAAATTTGAACGAATTCCAACAAGTAGTTTCCAGTTTCGCACTCAATATCGTAATACGTGATGTTGACTACCTAACTAGGAAACTAGTCGCTGCAATTCGATCAAATTTTAACAGTAGACATAATTTTATGCACCCTATTAGTCTTCCGAGTTTCATCAGACTAGGTGGTGTAAAAAGTGAGTTATTAACTTGTTGATCTTAGTGGAGGCAATTTTATTTCGGTTCATATCTCAGTTATCGTTTAAATTTGGACCATTGTTCATATGAACTTTTTTGCTTGGAATCGCATATTCTATCAATCCTATTATTTTGGTGTTGAAATTTTAAAACACCCTGTGTATAGATTTATTTAACTAGAAGAAGTACCCGGCGTTACCCAGGATAATTACACGTGTAGGTTAACAGAACAATAAAAAAAATTAAACTATTACTCAAAATTGATTAAATAATCACTCAATCAATACAACACAGAGGAAAGTTACTATCCGTTCTATGAAAATACGAAAAACAGGAATTCTAGGTGAAATGCCGATACCAGGTATTTAGACTCGAATTTTTCTTGCTCTTGATGTAGAAGCTTTTGCTCTATTCGAAACTCCCTTTGCTTACATGTTTCAAATGCCTGTATGGCTTTTTCTCGTTTAGTTGCAGAGTTTCCCTAACCAATACTCGTTCTTTCTCTTTCCTTTCCAGGAACATAAATTTTTGCTAGTCGTATTGAAGTTTGATAGGGATCTCAAGGGAGACACGCAAGATTCTTGGAAACGAACGTTCAATCATCGCATTATCAACATCTTAGTTTCCAAAATATACATATTCACACAGAATATATTAAAAATGTATTTTTATGAAATGTTTGGATCTGATGTGCTACCAAATAATCTAGTTGATGGTGGATTTTTAAGCTGATAGGATAAATGAAATGTAAAGGATGCTTGTAGAGTCAAGAAGATAATTTATTACGCATAACTACTTGGCCATGCGGCCATATACGGATATAGAAAGGAAGTGAAAAAGAACAAAGAGAATGCTGTTTAAAAATGAGAAACGAGAGGGATCCTGGATAAAGAGATCATCTTATCTTATCTGGTACAGAGGGTAGATTATCGCAAGCAAAAATCTGCGGCACCTACTCCTACGAGGGAGTTTTGCGCCATCCCATTAATAACGACTGCTACGTGCCCTCCGAAGCACGGGGGGTTTCATGATGGAAGAGCTGCTGGGGATAAACGAACCAGAGGCTGTCACCAACTGCTGGAACACCAGCTGTGGTCAATCGGCAAATGGGTCAGACCAAAGTTCCCCAACAGCCGCGCCCCATATAGCTGTCCTGCCAGCAGTGGCCCTCAAGCCCATAGTGTTCTTCCAATAGATCATTGTGTTCTTCCAATAGATGGCGCCGTGTGTTGCGATATTTCCAAAACCTCCCCTCGTAGCTCTCAGGGCCAATTATTTTTGAATCAACCAATTTGGTAACGCACTCACGGTGGCGAGGTCCATGAGGTACTTTTGTGACGATGTCCGCTGTCATCTTTTGCATCTCCAGATATTTCACTTGTATGTCACCCCTTTCACATGCTTCCCTTACAAAGTGTAGTGGATGACAATGTGTTTTGTACGTGCATGATGCAACGGATTCCTTGTCAGACACCCTGCACCTTCGTTGTCATTCATTTCAACATTCCAGCTTCATCGAGAAAACGTCTAAGGTGGACTGCTTACTTTGCTGCTTCGCTCAGCGCAATGTACACCGTTTCTGTAACCGAGAATGACACTGTGGTCTGTTATCGCGCTTCCCAGTGATTGCTGCTCCAGCCAGTTTGAAACTTCTCCACTGTAGGATTTTCGACCCATAGGACAGGCGCAACCAATCCCAACAAGCTCTTCCTCGGTCTTCTTGTAAGTAATTCCGTGACTCGTGGTTCCCTTCAGGTACCTTAGTACACGCTTGGCTGCATTCCAATGTTCTACGTTGTAGCACGAGTTGAATTGACTTAGCTTACTGTTGGCCAATGCGATGTCGGTCGCGTCCAACCAGCCAGGTAAAGCAGCGACCCTATCAAGGATTGGTCCAAACATCTGTTTTTTTGGGTTTCTTGAGTTTGGTCTCTGGGTCCATGGGTGTTCTCTCCGGTTTGCTGTTTGCCATGTTAAATTTTTTCAAGACCGCTTTTAGTGAATAGCACTTGAGAAATCATCACTGGACCTACTCTGCCCGATTGACTGAACTCCACGCCAAGGCAGTAACTCACTGGTCCAAAGTCTTTCATTTCGAATTTGCGGCTCAGGTTTCCTTTCAGCTCCCTGATCTCTCTTTTGCTGTCACTTGCCTTTCGGATTGCTTCAGTCCATATAAAGCCTTTATGATTTTGCAGACTTTGTTTCCTCCTTCGTTCAGTTGTTTCTTTCAGACTTTAGCTGTATCGCAGTCTGAATCTTGCCTCCAGTTATTTCGCTCTTTCCCTCCGTTTCCGGCAGTGATCTCAGACGGAATTTCCTCCAGCTGGTCAGGTACCTCCATATAGATGTCTTCCTCAATCTCGCTGTTTAGGTATGCAGTAACGACATCAGTCTGGTGGACTGTCATTTCACGTTCCACAGCAATGCTCAGAATAGTGCATATCGAGCTGGCCCTTGCCGCTGGTGCAAATGTCTCATGATAATCTGTCCCTGGGACTTGCGCATAACCTTTCGCAACCAGTCGCGCATTACATCGTTCGATTTGTCCAAATGCCTTATACTTAGTTCGCAGCACCAAGTCTGCTGCCGATGGCTTTTCTTCCTTGGGGTCTGTCGACGATCCTCCAAGTCTTATACTTGATTTGGGCGATGTACTCTTCGTAAATGGCTTTCTTCCATTTATCCCTGTCAGGTCCTTCTACGGACTCCTTCACGTTTGGGGGGTCCAGTTCTACAATTTGGTAACAGGACTCTGCCGACTCCTCTGCTTCTGTCTCGTTGACATTGGCATCTTCATTTCAGTCTCGCCTTGCTGGCTGGCACTTCTTTTGCGGCCTTCCAATATTCCCGTCCCTTACAACGGGAGATGGCTTGACCTGGCCCGTGTTGAGTAGCTTGTCACTCATTTTCTGCCACCTCTCGCTCAACCATGGAGTCGCTTTCATTGTCTGCATTGGTGTTCTCTCTGTTTGTTCCATTCTGGAGGCAGTCAACTTGCCTGGTTTCGAACTCACAAGTCGTTGGAGTTGTACCTAGAACTGGTGATTCTTGTCCTTCCATGACATCTTCGTACGAGCTGTCGAGGTTCATGTCGCCAACGAACTTTAGGTTCATGTCTTTTCTTCATTGCCCGGATTTGATAGGCTTTTGACTTGTCACAGTAGCTGACGAATCTGCATTCAGTTTCGCGTTCGTCCAGTTTTGTTCTCTCTGGACCCTTCCTTAATGCATAACATCGTCTGCCAAACGGTTGCATGTGTCGCACTGTTGGTCATCTACCTTTCCATATGCTGTGTGGAGTTTCTCCCTTCAGCCCTCTTGTGATACATCGATTTCGAATACAACAAGCCGTGTTCACTGCCTCAGCCCAGAAAGAAGGTGGGAGTCCAAACTGAATCAGCTCGCATCTGGCCATCTCCACGAGTGTCCGGTTGAAACGTTCTGCGAGTCCGTTTTGCTAGGGAGTATATGGGATCGCCAGCCTTCTCTGGATTCCACTTTCCCTCAGGAGTATGTCGAATCTTGCATTATTTTCCATTTTCGCTCTGCAGGTACTTGATTTTCTTGTTGAGCTGGTTTTCGACGCATGCTTTGTCGGATGTGAAGGCTTCAAAAACTTCATCCTTAGATTTCAGAGGAACCACCTCACACCACTGGGATGCCTCGCCGATGAACGTCGCAAAATATCTTGCGCGACCATTTGATATGGTTTTCATTGGTCCACAAATGTCTGTGTGGACTATCTCCAAGAGTTTGGTTGCTTCTTCACCTCTCTCCTTTGGAAATTGGGTCTGAGCCATCTTTCCCCGGGTGCAAACTTCGCAGGTCAGCAAACTCGTGTTTTCTTCTAGTTCTAAGTGGCACTGCCTTTTTTTTGCCATTTCCTTTGTTCAGGTGACTAAGTTCTCGTTCCGTTCCTCAGTTTTCAATTTTCATTCAGCCTTTCCCTCAGCCATTGCTGCTGTGTGTTTTTCTTGTTGCACGAAGTAGAGGTCTCCAACACGATCGGCAGTGAAGAGTATTCGCTAGTCGTTTTTGTAGAGGATGTACGCCGTGTCCTTCTTGAAAAGTACGTCAAAGTTCCTGTCCGTAATTTTGGGCATGAACCTGAGTTTGGTCCGCAGGTGAGGAACGAAGTAGATTTTCTCAAGTGTAAGCTGTTCACTTGAGTTCCCGTCTATCACCTTCAGGGTTATGTCGCCAATTCCTTCAATTTTGGCACTGTTAGAGCTTGTTAGATTCTGTGATTTTTTTGATCAGTTCCAGATGGCTAAATTGCTCTATCTGTGGGTTCATGTGTGACGTGCACCTACTATCCAAGCAGCATCCCAAGTCGGTTCCGAACGCTGACTGCATGACGGATTCATTTGTTGTCAATTCCATTGCAATCAGGGATGTTGCACTTTCGTTCTGATCCCATTAGGCAGACCTTATAGGACACTGATGCCTTGTGGCCCGCTTTACAGAATCAACAACACAGGAAGTTCATTTTCATGCCGCCACCAATTGATACACTGACCATGGAATCGTCCTTGGTCCTTTTCCGCTGGTTTCTCTTTTGGTCGCGTCGGTTGCGTTTTCCAGCATACACTGCACCCGATGTCGAGTCGTTGTCTTTCGATTTCCTCACGTCGTACTCTTCTGCAATCATTATGCGGAGCACCTCTGGTTTCGTGAGATTATCACGAGATTCATTCTCTGAAGTTGTCGAAGGATTCTGGAAGACTATACAGTAGCATGATTGCCAAATAGTCGATGTTGATTTCCAGGTTCATCTCGGCCAGTTTGTCGACTGTATCAAAGAAAACCGCCAGATGATTTCGGACGTCCTCCCCATCTTTTATTCGAGTGAACTGCTTCAACAGCATTGCCTTGCGTGCAGGTCCCTTCGACTGATTTATTTCCTCCAGTCTCAGCCAGATTTCCCGTGACGTCATGTTTTACTTGCTTCAGTTCGGCCGGTGACATTGAGAGCACAGGGTGAGACTTTGCTTTTTGGTCACTAGAGTTCCAGCTATCTATTTCCGCACAATGGTCATTGGTTGTCGTTGGTACTGGTCGTTTGATGGTACCATTTACGTAGCCGCAATAATAGTTTTTAACTAGTATTGCTTTTGCTTGGATTCGCCATGTGTCAGGGTTTTCTTTTTGTCATAGTTTCTATTCTAGTACTGAGATTCATGATCGGGAAATTTTGGAAAGTGGATGACTACGATTCTAATGTCCAGTCCGAGAAGAAGAAAAAAAGTTAGACCCACACACTGTTCTTTCTAACTTTCTCAGATGTATAATGAAAAGGAGAAAGAGTTACAGTTTGTTTTTATTTTTTCCGAGTCCAAACAGTTGTATTTAATTCCGTGTACGTTTGTTTTCCACATGCGTTCGAATGCAGCAAACAGGATTTCTTTTCATCTTTTCTTTTATATAAAGTCACTAGATCTAAAAACATTATTCCTGCTTACTGGGCCCAATAACTATTGGATATTTCCGCTGATAGGATAAATGAATTGTAGAGGATGCTTGCAGAGTCAAGAACTTACTTCATTATGCATAATTACTGGGCCTTGTGGCCAGAAAGGAAGTGAAAAAGAACAAAGAGAATGCTGGGTAAAAATGAGAAACGAGAGGGATCCTGGGTAAAGAGATCATAGTGTTCTTCCAATAAATGGCGCTGTGTGTTACGATATTTCCAACAGTTAATAACCCCGGGCGTTCCACAGACTGTTTTTATGATTAAATCTTTCAATATCTTAAAAAAAATCACATGAAAACCCTGAGAATTATTACAGTAAAAATTTATATTGAAAACTCGGAAAAAATTTTTAAATGTTCACAATGGACGGACCTCTCCATATATGCCGCTGCTAGCCTAAATATTTTTTTAGTCACGTAATCTTACTTTGGATGTTCCCGTCGATGTTCTAGCAATTCCTACTCTCGAAGTCTAAAAATGGTGGCCATTGATCTCTTTGTGTTGTCTAGTGGTACCTGATTCTTCTATTTACTTGCTTGGCATTTGCTCATACAGCACGGAGCTAAAGGATTGCTTCAACTGTCTTATCTTCTTACTTTCTCAATTGGCAAAGTTGACTTTTAGTAACTGCGAGCACTGCGTGCACTGCAGTGAAGCATCTCTCAGAGACACCCAAATGAGCGACTCATTCATAGAAACTGTTTCGTATCTGCCCTGCAGTGATGCATCAATCAAAGACGCCACTATTGACCCAAATTTCGCAGCAATTTATTCTGAAGTTACTAATTACTATTAGAATTTAATAAAATTTATTTATAATTCGAAAATATTTAACAATAATCGATTAATGTTATTGAAACGCTTATTGTAAGAATTTAAAAAATTATTACCAATTAATAGCTGATTTAAACAGTTGATATATTAAAAAATATTACTCAATTGCAAAAAAAAAGTTGAGTGGGTCTTGTATCACAAAGAAATCAACGATTTTATTTGCGTAAAGTGGCGGTTCTTTAAAATCACACAAAAGAATTCCATGTTTCTGTGTCTGTAAGATTACCAACAATTAAAACGCTCCTTACTCATTTCTTAATCGTATAATTCCATACATTTTAATGCCAAATGAGTGAATAACCTAAATGTGTAAACACGGAGTTTATTTTTGAGATTATGAATTTATAAACGGCCGTCATTTTACGCAAATAAATACTAAAACCAAACAAACCATCAGGTATAAATAATAATAATAATAATAATAATAATAATAATAATAATAATAATAATAATAATAATAATAATATTAATAGTAATAATAATAATAATAATAATAATAGGTAACAACAACAGGGAATAACCCACCAAATAAACTGGAAGCCCCCCCCCCAACAGGCCAAAGGCCCAAAATGGGATTATTTAAGATACATATAAAATAACGTAATTAAAAAGAGACAATAAAAAAACAGAAAAGCAAAATTTTATGTAGACAGATTAACAGAAATATAATAACAATTACAAAGATAAAAATTCAAAATAATAATAATTCAATTCAATTCAATTTTATTCAGTTCATGTACTGTGTTCACACAGCTAATTCAAGTCAACACGGAACTATTCGTACAATATCGAGCAAATAGAATGAGAGTTACAAGATAAACAATATATACAACCACAACCACAAAGGCAGGATAGTAACATGACGAGGAAAATTAATTAATAAATCAAAGACATCAGAATTCTCATTGTATAGTTTTGAATTCTGAACATTGTATCCCGACGAAATTCTCTGAGTTTAATAGGAGGCCAAAGCTTCAGCACGGGCTTTTCTCAATAGTATGAGACGGTAATCGGATGAAAATGGACTCGAAAAGATTCTGAGCATCCATCTTCCCTACTAAAACATTCTTAAGAAAGGCAAATTCAATCTTCATTCTAATGTCTGAGAGTGCACATAGATCTGAAGGTACATCAAAATTCAAGAATTTTCGCTTCAGAAACCGGAGAAAAACATTTTGCACCTTATCCAGTTTACAAGACTGCATATTTGAACTCCCATTCTATAAAACAGAACAGTAGGACAAAATGGGTAAAACTAGACTCCGATAGAGGTGAACAAATGTAGAAGGGCACCGAAAATCGCAACATGGGTTGTACAGGAAAGTGTGCTATCAACGATTACGCCAAGATCACGGATACAGAGCTTGGCAACTTGCACATTTCCACAAACAGACTAGGAGAATTCGATAAAATTGGTCTTTTTGTCATATTTGGTTGCATTGATTGCAAGATCATTCAGCATTAAGACAATTATAATGTTACCAAAAAGTTTCACATCATCTGCATACATCAAAATATGGGAGTTTCTAATCACCTATCTCGGGGAGGTCAAGCAGTGAAGAGAAATAATAAAGGCCCTAGAACAGAACCCTGTGGAACACCACAGTGAGGCCTATAAGGCAGTGATGAATGATGTCTTATAGATACAACAAACTGTCGATCCAGCAGGAAAGAGCGCATTATCCGAAGGTGTCCATCAATAATCCCATACGCACGCAATTTTTTAATTAGTAACTCATGATTGACAGAGTCAAACGCCTTTTGCATATCAAAGTAGACCACGTCTAGTCGATGGCAGTGGTCAAGAGCATCATGAGCATGAGTGGTGAGAGATACAAGATTGCTCAAACGGAACTTCGGGGATTGAACCATGTTAACACGCAGGAACATGAGGTAGGACATGTTGTAGAAGATATTTATGAATGATGTTATCAAAGACCTTGCAGTGGGTGGAAGGATAGAGATCGGCCTATAGCAATGGCAGTTCGTTTGGCAGAACCATCCTTAAAGGCAGGAAAAATCAACCGCACTCTTCCTTATTTTAGAATAGTGGCCAGCTTTTAGACACAAATTGAAGATGCGCCTAAGTGGAATAATTATTACATCTCGAAGGCCTTTGAGAATAAAAGAAGAAATCTCAGTCGGAGAAATACAAGGCTTGGTCCTTAATATATTAATGCCGTAGGCAACATCTCTATCAGTGAACTCCGTTAAGATGAGATTATCAATAGGGGGACAATAGGTAGACTCTTCTCCGAGAATGTGTAGAAAGAAGTAGAGACAGTTTCACTGAAATGCTGGGCAAAACAATTACTAATATCCAGTCCATCAGTGATGGTAAGACCAGCAGAGGTACTGATAGTAGTTTTAATATGTCAATCCTTTCTTTTGGAGTAGTAAAAAATATGGTTCTTTTTCTTATTACGGGAGTTATTCGTACATTCGCCACATGGTCGTACGCCGTAAATATAAAAATAATTCTCATAATTCTCATAAACAGTAACAAAGACCACAAGTATCAAATTTATTAAAGAAAAGGTGATGGATTATTTAAACATGATTCTTTAGATGTTAAAATGTTAAAATACAGATGTTAAATGCGTTTAAATAAATAATAAATGAAAATATGAAAGAAAGAGAAAATTCCAATCTGAGATCGCGACGCTCTGAGCAATTAAGTCATTGTTGACTGTAATGTAGGCTCGTGGCTTAATTTTTCATTTATCACTTAAATTTAATGTCATATTCACCCGGATGCACGACAATAATGAAAACGTGTAGTATAAATTGTATGGCCAACTCCATCACCCAATAAATAATTCGGTAAATTAATATTAGAAAATAAATTTAAAAAAAGAGTCCCCTCTCCAAATACAAATATAAAAACTCTACTAAATTCTGATAAAAAACCCAGACATTTTTCAAATAATTCGATAATATAATGTATAAATTTAAAAAAAAAACAGATAAAAATTAAGGTTTATTTCTAGAATATGTCCTCATTTGTGCTATTACTCTAAGAGTTTTGACAGGTGGGGTTTTTGCAGGATCCTACTTCAAAAAAATCACAATCAAACAGATCGCGATCTAAGATATACAGAATTCATTAATTATGTGATACAAGACCTACTCAACTTATTTTTTTTTGCAATTTAGTAATTTTTTTATATGTCAAATGTTTAAATCAGTTATTAATTAGTAATAATTTTGTAAATTCTTATACTAGGCGTTTCAATAGAATTAATTGATTATTGTTAAATATTTACGAATTAAAATAAATTATATTAATTTATAATAGTAATTAATAACTTCAGAGTAAAATGCTGCGAAATTATGGGTCAACAGTGGCGTCTTTGAGTGATGCTTCACTGCAGTGCACACAGTGCTCGCAGTTACTAAAAGTCAACTTTGCCGTTCTCTAAGAACCCTTTTCTAAGAAAACCCTGAATAACAGGAATTCTATGCTTTGTTTCAAATTCAACCATATCTATATTGAACAAATATTTGCGTTACATTGTTTGTCATGAGATATACATTGTTGATCCCTGCATAGTATTGGTGATACCTATTTTTGCCCAAACTTTGCCTTGCATTGTTAGTCATGAGATATTTCTCATTGATATGCCTTGCCATAACTATGAGTATCGATTGTTATATCAATAATTATTATTAATCAATAATTATTATTTTTTCGAAATCTAAGGTAGACAGTGACCTTCCTCATGGTTTGAAGGTCAACTATGAAAAATTTCATTAAGATCGAAATAAAACTGTAGATTTGCATAAGAAACAAACAAATAAACAAACAAACAAACCCACACACAAACAAGCAAACGAACCGGCAAATAACAAAAAACAAACACACAAACAAACATCCTTCTTTATATATATACAGATTTGATTTTTTAAAAATTTGGCGGGTTTTTAAAATAATCGATACAGCTATTATGATGATCATATATTTTTGGTTTTTTTAAATATATTGTATTTTAACAATCAATGTTTTCTCGTCTGTTGAAAAAAATTAGGGTAGGATTATTGTTAGGCACTATGGAAATTAACAATTTATAAATAAGGTATTTACTGTAAATAAACGTACCTCTCAGGCTCCGTTTAAAATCTAAAAAACGAAAGGTGCTTTACACAACGACGTTGGGTACAAAATATTGCAGCACACGGCTGACCAAACATTGTCTTAGTAAAACAATCTGACAAGTTCTATGATGCTTTTCATTTGCGATTTGATGGTTGCTAAACTTTGAACATTTAGCGAAACTTAAAATCGAAACTACGACTTCGTCGTCGTTACAACGCTATCTGAACATATCCAATGAAACACCGAAGAGTCCGTATAACATGAAAATTAAGTAAATGACATGTCTCCCTATTGAAAGTCTCTGGTGAGAATAGTTAAAAGGCGCAACATCTACTCTAGTGGGTTTACTCCTCAATGGAGAGAAGAAGAAATCACCGTGAAAGGGATTAAGTATCGACAAAAAATTCCTACATATACTGTTATTGATTACCATAAAAAAACGACAGAAGGAAATTTTTATTCGCAAGAATTACAAAAAAAGCGAGGGAACGTCATAAGCTGTATAGAGAAGAACGCATGTTGAACACACATAAGAAAAGAGAAAGTTTCATCGAATATCTTGTGCGTTAATTAGGGTATCCACGTTCATTTGACTCATCTGTTGAATTGGATGTTACTTTGTCAGAAATGAATTTTAAAAATAATATTTCTCAGGATTTTATTGTGCTACAGAAATATGATCTCTACAAAGTAAAGAAAAGAATTTCGCCAATGAAATAAATTCCTTAGTTGAAACTGAAAAGACTTTTGAAATGCTTTGTACAAAAAAGGTAACGTGTAGAATTGTTTAAAGCAACTTACTATTGCAATATTTGCTGAGCTCAAAAATCGTAAATAAAGCGGAATCTTTGGAAATATATTTACTATGCCAGCGCTGATTTACATTCTTTATAAAAAACATTTCAAAATGAGAAATTTTGCAGATCCGGCTAAGATTTAATATGTGCGAATAATTTTAGGAAAAAAATAGCTGAACGGTTAGGGTTTGACCTTGCAAAATTTCCAGTCATTACTAACAAAAGAAAAATACGGATAATCGCATCCTATACGGAACAAATAATTCATACCAATTTATTGAGAATTTATATCTTTTTAATTATCCTTCAAGTTTTGTTTGTTTTAATAAATAAAACCTAACCTAATTTAACCTACATAACCTAACCTAACCTACACAACTTAACCTACATAACCTAAATTAAACTAACCTTATACCTGTCTAACGTAACCTAGCCTATACCTAATGTAACCTAACCGAACTTAGCTTATATCTAATGCAACCTAACCTAACCTAACCTACCTAACCTAATAGCTAACCTTACCTTAATTAACCTATATCTAATGTAACCTAACCTAACTAAACCTAAACCTAACCTAATCTAACCTAAACTAACCTAGCCTAACCTATTTTTAATTAGGTTAGGTTTTATTTATCCCTCACAAGTTGGTAATACACATGCAGCTCTGTTTAAAATTGTTAATATGCATGGAGAACAGGATGAGCTATATAAAACTCATGATTTTTTCCAGACTGCAGTATATTCCGCTTATAAAAAGAAGAATTTTTCAAACGTTGAAATCGATATTTGAACTGATATTAAAAAGAATACCATTTGGATTATCTAGTTATGTTATTTGCGCTCTTCATTTAAGAAAGAAAAAAATATAATACATGAGATCTTTCAAAGAAGTCATTGCAACCTATATCAGTGACTTACATCATGCAAAGAATTTAGTTCTTTACAATGAAACCCTGTTGTCGATACACAAACCATTATGTGAATAAGGCATGTAGTCAGCAATTACATGTCTTCTACAGAACAAAATTTCAGAGGACATGGGTTAGAAAGTTTATTCTGTTCAATAGGATTACCAAATTTGCGAAAAGTAACTCTGTATTTAGGGGAAAAAACTACTAGATACAGGTTCTAATATTTTGAGTGATGTTGTTGCTGGATGAGATTTAAAAGAAGAAGCAAAAGATTGGCTTAAATAGACTGGAAAGGAAGTAATTGAAGACCTCAGAAAAAAATCACAAAGATTTTTAGTGCAAATCAAGAGCACTTCAAAAAGTGAAAGAATGTGCAAAAAAAGTAAAAACAAAAATAACATCTCAATAATTTTAGATTAATATAAACTCACCAGATGCATTATATTTAATATTTTCATGTTGCTCATCCATCCCACTAGTTGCTGTTGCCTTTTGAGCTCGCTGGATTTATTTAGCAAATTTCCAACTCAAACAAGTCTCGATTATATACGATCGAATATAGACCTTTGGCTACTTTATCAGCAGATAGTGCCATTGACATTTTAGTGCCAGGAACTCCAGATGAATTGATTTAGTTTAGATTTTATTGTATTTAAAAATCAAAATTAAAAACCCACATAAAATTTAAATGCAGATGAAAGTGAACACATTAATCTTTGTCATTATTAATGTAAAATTTATTCAGTCAAAGTGCCGTTTTCTTCAATGAAAAGTAAATTTCTTGGAAATAATTTTTGTGGTTATAAAGCATAATTGCAAACATTAGTAAATTACAAAGAAGTTGTCAAGAATTCACAGCTCTCCATATAGTTGTGGAGGAAAAAAGAACAAAGAAAAGCCACTATTCTGAACAGTGCATTTCTAGAACTGCTTGGTCGTGTACATATTGATACGTGCATGCAAACTAAGCTTTGGCTCAATAATGTCAATGTTAAAATCAGATTGATTTCCAATCGAACTGATTTCTTTTCTTGAACGTTGCTGCTGCTGGATTGAAACCTATTGTAATTTTTGAAGATGCATCACTTTTGATTCGTAAAATAAAAATATCACTGACCATTCTCTTAGTACATGCACATGCATTAGCAACCGGAAACGCAAGATATACTTTTCACAAGACTGATATCAAATTTCATACAGATATTTCCGGTAAAAATTCGTCAAGCATCGACAACATATTTCAAAGACAAATTCCAAACAAAATTATCATTGCTTTTATTGAACACGATAGTTTCAACGGCAATTATGCAAATGACCCATTAAAGTTTGAAGATTTCAATCCATGTCTGTCAGCTTTGATGGCGCTGTTGTGGATGGCAAACCCATGAGAGCAGATTTCACAAATAAAAATTATGCAAATGCCAAATGCATAGTGGATTAGGAATTTCATTTCAAAATTTTTCTAATATTATATCTTAGATAAAATGGGGAGGAGATGGTAACACATTATTTAGTTTTGATCTTAGACCCGATCATGCAGCAGATGAAAGCTCTAATTTATCTTTGATACGAAATGTCAGAATTGAAATGAATTTCAAAGAAAATCTCACTAGTAATGTCAACATTCTTGGTCTATAGTGAAAGGAACAATTTGTTTGAAGTTCATCATCGTTGCGCTGTCATCGTGGAATGTTAAAAAGCATTATTACACACTACCAATTAATGCAACGAATAGTTTAGAAATTGATGAAATTTAATCCCCATTGTGTTTGCAATTTCTCGGTATTTATGCAAGTGATAATATTCCATCAAAACAGTGCAATGGATGGATGGTTGTGAACATTGCTCCTAGTACAAAAAAAAAGATCACATTGGATGGTTTTGTCATGTAATGAATATTATGATTCTGTGGGATTATCTCCTGTCACATTTAGTGTAATAGAACATTTATCAAAATCTAGAGATAAAAGGTGCTCGTATAACAAAATATGTTTTCAAAAATATAATTCTAAAATTTGTGCTCATTATTGTACTTACTTACTTACTTACTTTTCAAACCCGCTTATCCGTTAGGGTCGCGGGGGCAGCAGCCCTATGGAGGATCTCCAGCGATCGCGATCTTCCGCCATCAGGCGCATGTCCTCCCTGGTAATATCCAAGCGACTCGAACCCAGATTCTCCATGTAGTCTAGCCACCTGGTTCTAGGCCGACCCCTTGGTCTCTTACCCACTGGCTTGGAAAATAACAACTGCCTAGGAAGACTAGATTGCGGCATCCGTATCACGTGGCCATACCAACGCAACTGAGATCTCTCAATGCGGAGAAGTAGCGGCTCAACACCTAAAGATTCCCTTATTGTGCTGCTGTACACTCTATCTAGTAGGGTAACACCTGCCACACCTCTCAGCAATCTCATTTCGGCCGCTTGTACCCGCGATCGCACTCTTTCGGTCATTACCCAAGCCTCATGACCATAGGTGAGAATGGGGACAAATATAGATTTGAAGACGGAGAGCTTGGCTTTGTTACCCAGCTCTCGTTTCGTTACCACGGATCGCCACAGTTCACGTCTGACACAGCTTGCTGCACCGATCCGAGCATCCAATTCTTTCTCCTGCCGTCCATCACTCGTGAATGCAATCCCGAGATACTTGAACTTCTCCACCTGTCTCAATGAGGCTCCCCTAACATGGAGAGCACACTGGTAAGGGGGCATAGCTCACAGAATCCCTGAAGCACCCAAACCCCTGACCCACGGTAAGGGGGCATCCACTCAGGGGGCTCATTATTGTATTTATTATATATATTACAGATGTAAAGGAATAAGTATTGATCAAATTATTACTAATTTAGTAACTTGGGACGATTCTTATCAATATGCATACCAGTTTGTAAATAAATTGAAGCTTAATTAACGAAACTTTTATTTCCTATTATACCTTTTTATTTTGGATGATCTACATATGTGAATTATGCGGACAACAATATCAACAACACAGGTCATGCGGATGATGTGTCATGTTCTAAAAAAACTTTCAAACTGGCATTGTCAATAACTTTACAAGCGAGGAGGAAATGACGACTCATTCTAGAGAGCATCATCCTAAAGAAAAAAGTTGGACTTGTCGTGTTTTGCGAAAGAAAAATTTCAAGCATTATTAAGAGAACACCGCCTGAGTGTGAACAATCCAGATCAAAAACTGACAACTTCCTCGTCCTTTCCGTTGATCAAAAGCACCTATAAATGCTTTTATATATGTTATCCAGATTCATCAGTCTTTATTGCACTTTAAATTCTTTCTAAGTCTCACAGTATCTATGATCAAAACCACAATATCTATATCGAACCACCTGAAAACAATAATAAAATTTTTTGTGGTAAACCAAGATTCATTTTAATTAAATAAGAAATCAAAAAAGAAATTGACGACGCATTAAAAATTATTAATGACAAAATCGAAACTTTTTTGGGGATCGGGTTGGATTATTGAATCTTTCGAGAAATGTGATGTCCACTTTGGAAAATATAAACCATTACGCGATGGATGTCATACAATATTGGATAAATATTTAGAAATCTAAAAAAGCATTAGTATATGTGAAAAGTTTAATTAATCATTACTTCATTTATTCCATGTTAGCAGGTCTCTATGGGTTTAAAAACCCCGTTAGCATAAGTCTTTATAAAAATATGTAAAAGATCTAATTTTAAATTGTATCCAATTTCCTACATTGATTAATGATATTCCTAAATTTGAAACTGAAACAACATCATGGTTCACGTATACGGATATGAAAAGAAAACAGTTTTCCCTTTACATGTCAGTTTATTTAATAGTAAAAAAATAAGTGAAATTGTTATTTTTGAATGATAATCTTTACTGTACTATTTGGAATTTTGATACGCTTTGTAGAACAAAAAATAGCACTGACTTATTTGTCCTCTTGAATAACATCTTGTTCATTATTATCAAATTTAGAAAATCATGAAACCTACTGTTTTCAGAACAAACCGCAGCTATTAGATAGATAAAAGCACTCATTTACCCTTCAACTGATAAAAAGTAGGATAATACCGAATAGTGCATTACATAGAGGAGAAATGTCAGCATCGGATACAAAAAGAATTTTTAAAATCGGTTTGAAAATAAAAAAGTTACAGCCATGGAGGAATTAGTTTTCAACCCACTCTCGTACATTTCGGATTTCAAAAATCCATCTCATTCACTGATGATGAATTTTTTGAAATCCGAAATATTCATCTGAATCTGTAATAAAATACTAATGTGGTGTAATGTTTTCCGTTTTTCGTTTATTTATACTTCAACTGATATATTAAGCAACTATTCATTTCTTTTGTATAGTGTACGGCGAATTTGGATTCATATTAGAAAAAATTCATTCAAGTTCAGATAACACAAATATCAAAAAACTCATACCCTGGGGATTTTATTACTTCATGATTGATAATGAAAGGCAAATTTTAAATAGAAGAATCTGCAGAGGGAAAGATTGCCATATAAATTCTCTTTCTGTCTGTAGAGCAATTATTTTAAAATCCAGACCTTTTTAATTCGGAATAAAGAGCTTGTTGTAAACTGGCATGTTGAAATTGCATTTAAAAATTTCACTCACTGTCACATTTGTGAAAAAGAATTCTTACCAACACAATGATTTCTCATTTAAAACAAACCGATAATAAAAAATTTTTATATTCAATAGGGGACATCGTATATTGTTTGTTACAATTCAATAACTTATATGAATTAGCTTTATCAAAGTTATTACCATATTCAGGATTTATTGGTTAAATTGTAAAGAGATAAACAAGTTAGATGTAAAACAAGTAACTGATGAGTTGGACATTGGATACTTATTGAAGGTCGATACTGAATATCCAGATGGTCTCCTTCAGCTTCATTGGGATTATCCATTGGCAGCTGAATCTGTTGAAATCACAGCAGACATGTTATCTCCTTTTAATAAATAATTAAATGAAAAATATGGTGTATCTAACCAGGCTAGAAAATTAACACCAACATTAAATTCCAAACAAAAATATGTCTATCATTACAGAAACTCGAAATTTTAATTGGAACACGGAATATTTTTTAAAAAGATTTGGCGTGTGGTGTCTTTCATTCAAAAAACATAGCTTAAACCCTTCATCGATTTTAACACAAATAAGCGACAAACAGTATCCACAGAATTAGAAAAAGATTTCTTTAAGTTATTAAGTAACTCTATTTACTGGAAGTCGATCAAAAATTTACGGAAAAAAATAAATATTAAATTGGCAACATCAATGCAAAAAGCTAAAAAAAAATAGTTAAATCTAGTGTTACATATTTTGAGATATGAAACGAGGATATTGTCTTGTTCAGACTAGAATGTATGAAAATTTCTTTAAATAAACCCATTTACATTGGCTTTTCTATTTTGGATATTTCTAAAGAGATTATGAACAAGTTTCATTATGAACATATTCTACCAGCCTACCCAAAAAAATTTAAATTATTATTCATGGTTACTGATGTTCTAACTTGTTTTAGTAAGACTAATGATGTCTAGAAAGACGTGAGGGATAAATCAGATAAATTTAACACATCTATCTATTCTGTAGATCACGATATAATATTACAAAAAAAATAATTACCTGAAAAATTTGAAAATAAAACTGTGGGGGTACCAATTGAGGAATTTGTCGGATTAATATCAATCATGTATTCTTTATCATATAGAGAAAAATTTTCAAAAAAATAGGAAAATGAATTAAAAAGAGTATAAAGAGTAAAGTTCGTCATAGGGATTATCTACGAACATTAAAACAACAGAAAAAATATCTATGTCCTATGAAAATCATTAAAAGCATTAGACATAACATCTATACAATTATATAAGACTTATATATTAATTGTTTAACTGCAGACGATGGTTAAAGATACATTTTTGATGATGGGATAACTACATGCTCATATGGACATTATAAAATAAAAAGTAAAATGCAATATTAACTAATACATTGTGTAAAAAAGGTTAACATTCAAGTGAAACTTAACCATTGATATTCTGATCTTGTAATAAGATCATCCTTATTAACTTTATTAGTATTAACAAGAAAAAACTACTTCAAAATTTTTTGCATTATTCGTTTCAATGATATGAAGAAATTAACTGTTTTATATATGTAAACATTTTGCCCAATAATGTAATTAAAGAAGTGAATGCTTCTAATTGTTTGGTGAAAGAAAATGTTTTTCATCTATCAATATACATTGTAATGAATGCCTTTGTCTGGGCTCCTAATTTGTAAAGCATCAACCGTGAGCCCGCGATTGAGCCTCTAATGTGAATTTCAAGTTTTCCAGTCGTGAATGCGCCACTGCCTAAAGGCAGAATTTTGATTGATCGTGGCCAAATGAGTGGTTAAGATTTAATATAAAACCCACCCTAAGATTCTCCGCTTAACAGGCACGGCCCAGAAGAGGACCATATAAAGAAAGATAGACTCAAGATCTTTGATGTAACGAAATAATAAATAAATTTATTCATAAGAGGAACAAGTGAAATTAATTATATTTAAATAACTTTCGACCTCTCTACCAGGTCGAAAACAATGGATTTAGTCATAATTATTGAATCTAAATGAAATTGGCATCAAGTAAAATGCAGAAACAAATCATT
>JAHWFO010083540.1:0-38088 GCA_023313115.1 Rhysida immarginata
TACATTCAGATCCAGGCCTAGCTTGAACATTAAATGTGCCGTTCACCTGACCAAAGGGCTGCAATTCCACTTGTTGCCGTTGCCAGTGCAATATTGCCTTCCAATCGAACAGTCGCTAGCACTTTTTCCAGCAAAAATGATTTATCGGTTTCGCCAGGACTGTCCAACAACAGAGTACCTTTCTGGCGTTGCATTGCATACCGCATTTAATATATGATTGTATATGATTGTACACAATCAGCTGTTATTCATTGAAGAGTGAGATTTGATCCAACTCTTGCCAGCTTTCCCGAAGGTATGAAGTCTCCAGTGACACCAGTGGATTTGAATCCTGGAACGATTCAACTTCTTGATCAGCGAACTGAAGCAATTGAGGCATCCCTACATAATCCTTGAGTCGGCGTTCATTGTTCGTCAGATATTGGTCCAAATCTCTTAATTTGAGATACAGCACTTGAGATTGGTAACTTCTGAGTTGAATTGATTCCGATGGTTTTTATGCAACGCGTCTGCACAACTATTCCACATTCGCTTAGGTTCCTGGGGACTTACATTATGCCAGAATGACTGCAAATAGATGCCTGAGTTGTCAATTCTGGAAAGCAATTGCAAATTGCCATTCTTCTTCGCCCTTTAGCAGCCTTAGAGCTTCTGAAACCTCCTGGAAAGTATCTTGCAATACACCAACAACTCTTTGAGGATCTTCAAATGATTTTGGACCAGGAACATAGCATAGCAATCGATGCTGTCGACATCCAGACTCCATTGGATTCACATAGGCTTCTTCGACATCCGAGATTGTCTGAAATTTTCGCTTCTTCGGCGCTATTATCCTATTCATTAGGAATAATTTTATCACACTGTTTCCTAATTGTTATTTCACGCATCAAACAATTTTTTAATCACGCATCGAGCTATTTTTTTAATATTCCACACGTAGAATTGTAATAGATGTTTGGTGCTATATTGTTAAAAAGAAAGGTAGTTTTAAATTGTTTTCTTTTGTCGCGTCGTTTACTTTTGTTAGCACTACAGTCCGTCTTACGAAACTTTGTAAATTTGATTTTAATTTAACCATGACCTCCTCTACTATTCCAGACCTATTCTTAGCGGATAAAATTGCATATATGCTCTTCATTGTTAAAAGACGGTCGTCAAAGAAGCACCTAGTGTGAAAACCACGCCTTCAAGCTGGCCAAATTTTTTGATAACTTTTTTGAATGAATCAAAGATTAAATTAAAAACTAGATAAAATAATTCGTGTTAGTTTCATTCACTAATCTAAACTGTCAACAGGGCGCTTAAGCGCTCGTGTGGGAAAACCAAGTGCTAAATTTTAAACGATAGATATCAGCTTTTAAGGTTGGGTCTGAAGCACGGTCTATAGATATTCATGGTCATCGACCTTCGGCCATTTTCCATTGTTACGAGAAGCTAAGGAGAACAGATCGCGCCAGGTGCCGCATAGATCGCACTAACGCCGACCGTGATCTGCGATAGAGTTTTTCAATGAAACTGAAAATGAAAGTAAAGTTTCTATCTGCCGATAGGGCGGCGCTGCAGGCGCAGTTGGGCTAAAGTACTGGATAGGGAAAGCAAGGACACTCCGCCATTTCTGTGCAAAATTCCATCATAATTATGCAAGTAATTTTTATAATAACTTTGTTATGTTAATATTGATAATAATTTTTGCGGTTCTTGCAATGCTGTTGCATAATAACCTGCGATTTGACCTTTTTTAACATTCCTGGAGATGTCTCTACTATAGATGCTTGCAAAATAAAAGAGTGCGAAATTGTGTTTCTTTCAAAATAAATCGTGAAAACGAAAAAATTTCAGCATACATAGCCATACAAGGACTCTATTGTTAAAGCGGTTAGGCTATGTGGGGGTTCCCTTGTTAGTGACAGCATGGCTGTTCAGGTGTCTGCGATAGCCCAATTCATGGTTTCTTAATTGAAGAGGTTATGACACTCGTAACTGTTCCAATGCTATCGGCGCGAACCAGAAAATGTATCGAAAGTAGATGGCGAACGAGCAATCTATGCTTCATTTATTAAATTTTTATAAATCATTTTGAATCATTTATTTAAGATAAAAAGCTTAAAATATATAACCAGCTGTGCCTTAAAATAAACATCGGTAACTTATGCTTTATATGTTGAATTCTATTGTATGTCTGATTATTTAAAGCATACTTCGATGTTTCGCCATCTGGTGGAACAAATAATAACGGGATCGCGTGTAAACGGGAGTGTCATAAGTTATGACTCATAACCTCTTCAATTAAGAAACCATGGCCCAATTAGTAGATGTGTCGACCATGACAGTCCAGGTTCCTGGTTCGAATCCACGTCGCAGAATTTTTCCATCCATTTTTCTAATTAATATCATTTACCTGATGCTTGCAGTTTGCTCCAGTTTAATTTCTTTATTTCCTAACAGTTTATCAATTGTTGGAATTGCAGTGTACACAGACACAAACGATCATGTACATCCAAGAAGAGAATTTTGTAATTGTTGGATTTTTAGATAAACAAATGAATTTTTGAAGGTCAGTCACACAAAACAGAAGAACTACAGCCTTAGCCAGGGCTGAAAAAACGTCAGATCAAACTATTGTTTCATTTTCATTCTATTTCCTCCCACTTTGGTAGCCATACACATTATTCCACAGATTATTTCTCCGGCACTATGGTAAACTCGCTCAGCTGTACACGACATTCCAACACGGGCCGTCCATTAGGAACATTAAAAAAAAATTTTCGGTTTTTCTATATAAATTTTTACTGTTTTAATGTGTTAATTTTTACTGTATATTCCCATTCAGATATTGCAAACTTTCATCAAAAAAAGAGCCCGAGCAACGCCGGGTATATCAGCTAGTATATAATAAAAATTACACAACATGTTTGTTGTACATCATAAGTTTTATGTAATTTTTTGTACCGTATATAAGGAATATATTGTTTTGAAATAACCATGTTGTCACATTGATTTAATTATCTTGTTCATTTTAATTTTACGTATTTACGAAATAATGGTTATTTTATAAGAAACCGATTAATATAATCTTAATTTCTGCAAGGAGAACTATACCCATGAAAATTAAAAAAAATAATCATACATTAATCAACAGACATAGAGGTTGTATTTTATTCAGTTACTGTTTTCTTTGCAGAAAATAGCACCCTCTCTCGCGTCGATACAGTGGAAGTACATGCATGTATTTATGAATTTCAATCAGCTTTAGAAATTGTCGGTTCAGTCAAACTCAAGTCATCAAGATCGGAGTATAACTGTAGATTTGTATAAGAAACAAACAATCCCACAAACCCAAAAACAGGCCCACAAACAAACATCCTTCTTTATATATGTTGGTGTATTAACAAAATATATTAAAAAAACACTGCATGTTATAAAACAAACGTGAATAAGTTTTATTCCTTCACTTTTGAAAATACATAATAGAATGCTGCTTGTTGTTTGTTTCTCTTCCTCTCTTTGTTTAAACAACAATGGTCATACACCTCAATCAATAAACACTCAGCAACAATGTCACAAGCATCAGTTACATAAAATTAATTTCCTATTATTATTATATTCATTAGCATTATCATTTATGTCTTTATGATAGAAACTAAATTAAATAACAAAAGACTATTATTAACCTACAATTCTCCCCCTATTTTGTTATTTATGGTACAGTCCTTAAACATAAAGCTTCTCGAAATCTTTCAAAACTATTTCTCGGTAGAATCTTTGTAAAAATATCAGCCAAATTATTTGCTGATGAGATATGACGTAAAATCAGTTCATTCGCCACTGCTTCTCGTACAAAACGGTAACGAATGTCAATGTGTTTGGTTAAAATTCGTTCCCCACTGTCTTTGCCAAATGCTATAGCTGCTTGATTATCGCAATATACGGTAGCTTGAGGGTTGATACCTAACCATGACATCTCAGCTACAATTGAAGATATCTATCTTAGTTCTGCTATGGCTGAAGACAAACTAACATATTCTGCTTCCATTGTAGAAAGAGCTATACATCGTTGCTTTGAAGTGCGCCACTGGAATGGAAAACCATTGATTAGTAATACGTAACCACTCCAGGATTTTCTATTGTCAATGGACTGCGCCCATGAAGCATCTGTATATAGTACAAGTCCATTGTTCTGAATTGACGTTTTATCAATTGTAAGACTAAGATTCGATGTCGCACGTACATAATTCAACATTTCCTTTACTAATTTCCAATGATACCAAGTGTAATTAGTATTATACTGCGAAAGAGCTGTTACAACAAAATTTATATCGGGTCTTGTCTTATTTGCTAAATACATTAATGATCCTATAACTTGGCGATAAGGTACATTCAATAATTCCGGATCTTTCATTTCTTTTAAGTTTCCTTGACTTAACTGTATACCTACACGTAAAGGTTGATTTGAAGAAATTGTTCCTTCAATGTTGAATTTCTCACGAAGACTGTTAATATAATTTTGATGTGAAAAAGAACATTTGATATCATCTTGTTTCACTTCAATTCCCAGAAACTTATTGGATGGTCCCAGTTCAACAATTGTATAATATTCTTTTAATCGGTTCAATGTTAACTTTAGTGCTTCTGAATTTGCTGCAAAGATCATCATGTCATCTACATATACTAGTATCACACACATTTCTTCAATGTAGTAAACACAATTGGTTGATTTCAGTCGCCAAAATCCCATAGTTTGAAATGTTTGATCAAGTTCTTTAAACCAACAACGACCTGATTGATGTAAACCGTAGAGTGCTTTGTTTAATTTCCAAATTATATTTGGTTTGTTATATCCAGGTGCTGGTCTCATGTATGTTGTTTTATCTAGATCTCCATATAAATAGGCTCCTTTTACATCCACTTGAGTATATATCCATCCAAATCCTATGATAAGTACCGCAAAGAAGAATCTTACTAAAGCAAAATTCACAATAGGTGAATATTTTACTGAAAAATCTTCTCCTATGCGTTGTGTAAAGCCTTGTGCCACTAATCTTGCCTTTAACTTTGTAATCTTCCCATGTATATCTCTCTTAATAGCGTACACCCATTTACATCCAACTACTTTTGATGCTTCTGTAGCAGGTACTTCAGTATACACGTTTCTTTCATGTAATGTCTCCATTTCTCTATCCTTTGCATGTTTCCATTCAGCTGCATGCGTAGATTGAATAGCTTCTGGATAGCTTTTAGGTACTTCAATGCAATATACTTCAGTTATATTTCCTTCGTCGTCAGATACATCAGATTCACCATTAGAGTTTTCTGCCATTTCTGTAGGATTCCAATTAAATTTGTCGAGTCTAAGTTCTATGTTGTTTTTATCACAAAATTTACGAACTGCATTTGGATTTGCTAATCGTTGATCATCATCACGATATCGATAAAACACATCAAATTGCTGGTTCCCTTGAAATCTTGGACTCTTACGTCTTGGAACCACTTCTCGTGTCCAATCTCTATCTGTCCATGGTATGAGTTTATTTTTGACTTGTATGTCTAGATCTTCTTCTGAAGATTTGTATAATTCTTCATCAGTTGAATCTTCATTAGGTAAATTCTTATTTGAGGATTACATATTCTTTTCCTTATTATCAGACCATGACCATAAATCTATGTTTACGTATTCATTCTTAATTTTAGAATTTCGAAGTACATCTATTCCGTTCAGCTTCTCATCAAATCGCACTGACATTGATTCAATTATATGCATACCTGTAACATCTGGTATCCATATGAGATATCCACGCGTATTGAGTGCATAGCCTACTAGTACTCCTAAGCGTGCGCGTCCTTGTAGTTTATTGCGTCCCCGGCGATCATCATGTACAAATGCCAAACATCCTATACGCCTCATATAAGATACTCTTGGAGATCGTCCAAACCATAGTTCAAATGGAGTCTTGCCATTCAATCGTGAATGAGGTGATTTATTTTTCACGTGTACAACAGCAAGTGCAAGTTCGCCCCACCACTTCAAGGAAAGATGGCTTGCTTCAGTCAAAGTTCGTACAGAATCAAGAATGGTACGATTTAGCCTTTCTGCTACACCGTTTTGCTGTGGGCAATATGCATTAGTACGTTCATGTTTAATTCCTAATGTTTCTAATTTCTTCTGGAATTCTGTGTTACAATATTCAAGCCCATTGTCTGTACGTAAACGCTTGATCTGTTTTCCTGTTTCTCTTTCGACACGTTTTCGAAAAATTTCAAAAGCCTTTAATACTTCTGTCTTGTCCCTCAATAAATAGATCAATGCATAGCGTGAAAAATCATCCACAAAAGTGACATAGTATGTACCAAAAGTTTCTGTTGGTGATGGTCCCCACAAGTCGCTATGTACAAGATCTAGTACATCTTTTGAAGATATTCTTGGTAAAGCTGTGTGTGCAGCATGTGTGGATTTCCCAACTCTACATGGAATACATAGTGGGTTGTCTGCTGACAATGTAACACCGAGTATTGTTCCATCTCGTGCACTTCGTCTTAGCGATCTTAAGTTGAGGTGACACATCCTTTCATGCCATAGTGCAGTTTCTGTATATACTTGTTTCATTCCAGAACTTGCATCAGATTTATGAATTTCATTTATATTCACTTCTGCCTGGAGCATGGTTGAATATTTCCATGGTTCTGCTTTAAATATAAACAGATTCTCTTCTGCTTTTGCTTGAAGGAAAGGTTCGCCATTTGGATGACAAATCAATATGCCTTCTTCATTGGTGCGTGCTGGATATTTTGCAACCCATGTACGATACATGGATAACAGGTTTCTTCCTAAAGCTGGTGCATGTTGTACATTCTTCAAAATATACTTGTGTGGTTGACCCTTTGCATCAGTAACACGCAAGTGTACATCACCAATACCCATAACTTGAACTTCTCCGCCTGAGCCAGTTGCTGTACTTTGTGATTCTTTATATGTTGTAAAAAGTTCTCTATATGGACAAAAATGATTTGTTGCTGCTGAGTCTAATGTCCAAATTCTTGACTTATCTGCACAGGTATTTGCAACAATAAGATTCACTGCAGATTTACGCATGTTCCCTTGCTCTGCCTTATTACGTGGTTTCCGGAACTTTGTATTCTGCTGAATATTTGCTGGTGCAGGAACAGGAGCACGGCACTCTCGAGCAATATGGCCGCTTTTGTTGCATCGAAAACAAATGCTTCTATTACCTTTCATTGTTGTTCCTTTAGTCCACTTATCTCGTAGCTTTACTGAAGAAGATGTTGTAGCCACTGTTACTAATGGTTCTGTATCCGGTTCTTTAAAGGGTATACCATCTGGAAATCTTCTTTCATATTCACGTATGAGCCCACTTGCTACGTTTTGTGATGTGAAGTCCTTATCCAGCATACTATATAAGCGTTCTTTAACTGCATCCCAATAACTTGGTAGTCCTCTCATCATCTGATATGCTATATCATCATCAGCTACCTTTTTGCTAGCTTGATCCAATTCTTGGGCTGCCATTTTTACTCTAGCAATATAACGTGGCATTGTTTCATCATCATTAATTTTCATGGTGAAAAATTTCGTTTGCAAATGTCCAATACGAGCCCTTGAAACAGGTTCATATGTTTTCCGTAATAAATTCCATGCTTCTTTAGCTGTTGACATCAGAGCAATTAATGGCTTTACTTCTGCACTTAACATAAGCCCAATGGTTGCTCTTGCCCGTGATACATGCTCATTATATTCTCGTAATGCATATGGTTTAGTTTTTACCTCTGCTTCAGATGGTGGTTCAATAGTTCCATCAACATATCCCCATAAGCTGCGTTCTTCAAGTAGGAATTGACAATCTATCTTCCATGTCTTATAGTTATGGTCTTTCAAACGTGGAAAAAGTCCTAATTTTTCAGTTGATGCTTCTTTATCATCCATATTTCAGTTCATTCTAGTGCTGGTGCTGCTATTATTAGTGCTGCTGGCGCAGTGCTGATGCTGCTGGGCCCATAACCAATTGTTGGTGTATTAACAAAATATATTAAAAAAACACTGCATGTTATAAAACAAACGTGAATAAGTTTTATTCCTTCACTTTTGAAAATACATAATAGAATGCTGCTTGTTGTTTGTTTCTCTTCCTCTCTTTGTTTAAACAACAATGGTCATACACCTCAATCAATAAACACTCAGCAACAATGTCACAAGCATCAGTTACATAAAATTGATTTCCTATTATTATTATATTCATTAGCATTATCATTTATGTCTTTATGATAGAAACTAAATTAAATAACAAAAGACTATTATTAACCTACAATATATATAGATAGATAGAAGATAGGTTGATGTTTAAAAATTAAAAAAAAATGTAGTTTCTCTTCCTATTGTTATCTACCCTACAAACTTGAAGTTCTATCTTCTGCTAGCGAATTTTTACCATTAAGATGAAAAATATAAATACAGGTCGGTATACATAAATATCAGTATGGTAAGTATGTGTAGATATCAGTATACACGTGTGTAAATTTGTGTACGTATATGTTGTAATGTGCGAGAAGAACCCGCACGTTCAGCCTAGGGCCAGGGTAACCAAATTATTCCGCCCCCCTCCCAATTTCTAAAGTGCAAAGAATGATTTAATGATAATTAGAAAATGGTCTTTGGAGGATTTTTTCACGCCACTACCTCCGATATTAATTAATAAAAATTGAAAAATAGTAAAGAAAATTCCACGGCTTGGACTCGAACCAGGGACCTTTTGGTATACAGTAAATGTTTGATAGCAACAGCTTCCATGTCCGCGGTAGCTTAGTGGTTAGAGCGCCGAGGCGTATACCCGGATGTCCCTGGTTCGAGTCCAGGCCATGGAATTTTCTTTACTATTTTTCACTATATTTTAATGATTACACAGTTTCATTTGCAAGTTAGGTCAAATAGGTTTTAAAGTTAAAATTAATATTATTGATTCTGCAGCAATAAAGCCCCCTTTTAACTAGTTATCATTTTTTATTGTTCTAAGGAAAAAGAAATAAGATTCAGAGCAGACGACTCATCCAAATAAAATAGATATTTATTGATGCACAGAGAAAATTATGCTCAAGTAAAAATAAACAATGGTTTTAAATTATAATGGTGGAAGATGCCATAAACAGAGTGAGGCCAGAACAATCTGTTGAGGCGGAACGGAGAAGGAATAAAACCGGGATTCCCGTCAAAGATGGGTCACTTATAGGTTCTTCAACAATCGTGCGATGGCAATTACTGAGTTCATTCCAAAAAGCAGGGCAGTCTTCAGCAATTAGAAATAAAATAAAAGTTGACGTTGGATAATCTCAGGTGGGGATATACCAGCTGATTCTCTGGTTCACCAATAATGCACACAAAAATCAGAACGATACCTGCAATAAGGTAAAGGGAGAAAAGAAAAGAAAATATTATCATAATTATCCTCGTTCCAAAAGACAGCATAAATAACTGAAGACGGCAAAGGTAGGTAACAAGAATTTCAATGAGGCATTTATATTTATTTAACCAAAGCTGAAAACGTGTGATAGATTCTAGTCCCACAACCAACACCAACGAGGCAGCGTCCAATGACGATCGGGCGGAGAAACAAGATATGGTTATCGAGAGTCCACAGGTATAGCAAGAAACTAACAAAGTTATAAATAAAAGAAATAGTATATAATTAGGCAGGCAGAATTAGGCACAAAAAGGAAAGCAAATAATTGAGTGTTTGTAATAAAAACAAAGTTAAAAAACATAAAGCTGATGATTATTACAAAAAACTGAAAGACTAAAAACTTTACTAAGTAAGAGGAAAAAGGAAAAGAAAAAGACGAAAGGAAAGGAAAGACGGGAAACAAGGGGAAACAAACGTAAAAGATAGGTGGGGCCAAGGAAGGTAAAAAAAAAAAGATAAAAGTAAAACTACAAACTAGTGCATAAAGGGAACTTACTTAATAAAAGAAAAAGAAAAACGTAAAAATACTGTTAAAATGAGGTTTCACTTAAAGTAGAAATAAACCTGGTGCCAAGACATTACAAGAGAATTAACTTGTTATAAATAAGACTGCTAAAACAAAAAATACATTTAAATAAATTAATCATGACCAAAGTTCAACCAATTCGGTAAATAAAAGAAGAAACATGACACCGAAGGCGCAGGAGGGGTCGTAGAACGTCAAAATAGAAACCGAATTTCAGTCAATTTCAAAACCATACACGATAAGGAAAGTACAATATTTTATTACCGTTGTACCTCTGAGAACGGAGTCAAAGCGACGAGCTGACGTTCGATTCGGATAAATAAGGCTCACAAATCACTGGTAACAGTAAGTTTTAGATTTTAAACCAACTTGATGCCGCTCACAACGAGGGAAATACCCGCTCCAATGCTGGGCCAAACAAGAAGAAAATCATCAAAACATGCTGTCATCCAAACCACTAGGGCATCCATGATTACGGTTCTAAAACGCACCACAACTGGTGCTGCAGGATAGTTTGAAACTACGACGACTGATGCGATTATCTACAGGGTGCATTATGAAAGCAATGCGCATAATTTTATTGTAACGCGACTATCCATCGCAGCGCGCTCGGACTGGTCGAATAATGTGGTGCGGGGTCTGCCCTTCCAAACGCGCCCGGTCTGAGTTCGCTCCGAGCAGTAGGAGCGGTAGGACGTGTCTTCGCACGAAGTCTGTTTATCGATTGTGTCTCAGCACGATGGAACATTCGCTGGAACAGCGGTACGCGATCAAGTTTTGGGTGCAGCTTGGGTGCAACAGAAACTGACGTCAAAGACGTCTTCAAGCTCCACCACGACAATGCCCCCAGCCAGACGGCCTTCGTCGTCACCAACTTCCTGACCCGGAGCAAGACCCCCGTTGTGCCCCAGCTTCCTTACAGCCCTGACTTGGCTCTGTGTGACTTATTTTTTTGTTCCCTCGACTGAATAGAGAGCTGGAGGGAAACCACTGGGAGTCGGTGGTGAACATCCAAGCTCATGTTACAAGGTTCCTGAAAAACAGTCCAGTCGAGGAATTCCAGGGTGCCTTCCAGGAAAATGCTGGACGAGACTATTTTGAAAAATGTTAACCATTTGTACCAAGCGGATGCACACTTTTGGCAAAATTTTCCTGTATTCCACCAAAAATCACCCTAATTTGTGGATTTCCAGTTTCGTGCACACTTTTGCCAAATTTTCCTCTTTTCCATCAAAAACCACCGACATGTGTGGATTTCCAGTTTCGTGCACACTTTTAGCAAAATTTTCCTGTTAGAAAATAAACCTATTTTTCGCAGAAAATGCGCTTTACTTTCATAATGCACCCTGAATATCTCCAGTGGAGACATCCTCTATTGCTAAGCCTATCTTTTAATCCAAGAAACGACGGTTAAACGATTCAAGGCGCGGCGTTCCACAAAATATCAATGCAAACTGTGAGTACTGAGGATCCACTGCGAGTCATGATTGTGGTCGTCCCATAACTCTGCCCAACTGACTCCTAACCGAGCGAGTAAAAACTGCCGATTCTCCGGAAAACCCCTAGCACACAATTTTCTAAAGTGCACAACGTGCGCAACGCGCGAAGAAAACTAAAATTGAATAAGTTTTAATAAAACGACTGTCTCGCTTGTATCAATGGAAAGAACCTAATTACAACGAAATATTTAATTTAACAATCTGTCACATAAAGAAATGGAAATAATTAAACGCAATATAAGTTAAACATTTAAAACCCAATAAAAAAGGAAAAATTATTTAATAGTTTTTGTGAAAAACTCTAACCTTGTACCAAACAACTGAGATGGGTTTGATTGTGGTGTCGTTAACTACATAAGTGTTGCTTTATTAAAGAGCATAAATATACCCAAAAAGGTATTATAAAACAAGCGGCCCAATGTAGCACAAAACTTGCTAATGGCATTCCTTCTGCAGAAATAGGCAGTTGTGTATCTAATTTCGAAAACGCAACCAAACCGAACGGAACAGAGGACTTGAACGAGAAAGCCAGCGTTCATAAACCCAAATCCGCAAGGTCCGAACAAAAATATTATCTTATCTCAGAATAGAAAGTCGCCCGCTACAAAAATAAACTTCCAAATATTCCTATAATAAAAAAAACATTGAGTAAAGCCTGCCCACCCCGTTAGGATGTTGAAACCACGGCTTCCGAAAGAGGTGCTTCTCCAGCAAGATCGACTTTAGGAAAAAAAAACACAATGCAACTAGAAGGCGTCGAGTGATCCCTTTAATATCAGCTCAGGAGAGGAACACAGTAACCTCTGTTGGAACACTTGCGAAAAGGCCAACTGTAGACAAAAGCTACCATGCTACGAACGGTCCAATACCACGTATTGCAAAGTTGCACGCAACAGTGTATAAATGTTTGTAAAGTTCTGTAAATACGTATAAATGTGTGTAAACGTTTGTAAATAAGCTGTACATATGTGTACATAAACTTAAACACGTGTACATGTGTGTGTAATTACGAGGGGCGATTGATAAATAAAGTCTCCATGGCTGTAACTTTTTTATTTGTTAACCGATTTTCTTACAGAAAAAATGGTACAGAATGAGAACATGATTGGATGAAGAAATAACAAATAGTAAATAAATAAATTATACAGTAGCGACATTTGGATAGGAGAATGGTTGGATAAGGAACCAATAACAGACATTCGAGACGTTGGTGATATCCTAAATATTTTTGATTCCCGTTTTACCACACCCGTTGACATTGCTAACCTTTTCAACACTTTCTCACTTCACATCCAGTTCACATTTGAAACCGAATCTAACCGCTCTCTTCCATGCCTCGATATCCTCATCACTAATGACCCCTTCAACCACCACTTTTCCTTTTTTGTCTATCGTAAACCCACCATATCATCTAATTTAATTCACTGTTCCTCTTTACACTCTCCAATCCATAAACAAGCCTCCCTCCATTTCTTCTTCTAGTTCTCGAGTCTGCCTGGTCGTGGGTTCGAATCCCGCCATGGGCATGGATGTTTGTGTTTGTTCCGGGCTGCGTACAGATATAGCTTGTGTAAAAGGTGCAAAATGACCGTAGTAGTCGACGCCAAAAATTCTAATAAACCAACCAACCAACCGTTTCTTCATCAACCATGCCCTCAAGTTACCCCTGGAACCATTAGTCCTGCTTCCCGTGCCACCGAATTCCGTACTATACGTGCCCTCGCCTTAAGGAATGGCTACACTACTTCCACCTTCACCCGGATTCTCCAACAAAGGAAACTTGCCCTCTTCAACCCTAATCCTCCTCACCCATCTCCATCCAAGAAATGGGTATCCTTGCAATTCATTAGTCCTCATTTTTACCACCTTTCCAACTCGCTGTCCTCACTTGTCCTCCAAGTTTCCTACCGCTCATCGGCCCTATGCTTTTGCTCTCTTAATCCCCCCCCCCATCCAAATAGACATCGACAATTTCTCCCATTCCAGAGTTTATAGATTAAACTATGGATTTTGCGATAAATACTATATAGGCCTGTCGATTTCAATAAAAGATTCAAGGAACACCTGGACTCCAACAAGAAACAAGATAATAAATCACACAATGCGATCCACCTTGCCTGCACGGGACATGCTCCAAAAGAGCAAAGTGAAATTATAACCATTCTCCATCTATGCAGTGACCCATTCAAGACCGCCACTCTCGAAGCTATTTAGATCTTTAATACTTAGATCTCTCTCCAGATCACCTCCTCAATTGCCAAACCGTTTTTGATATTTACTCTATTTTAAATTCTTTATCCGATATCTTGTAATCTTTCAAATTTGTATATTTACTTTCTGTTCCATTTCTTATTGATACCTTAGTTTATGTTAAATCTGGATAAGTGATCTACTAAGTCCGCATTTTCAATTTTGTTTGCATTATGATGTGACATTTTTCCTTTATATTTCAATCAATCTTCCTCTCAATGTTTCTGTTGTATATTTTGTGGTTGGTTTTATTATAAATGAATATATACAGATATATAAATGATAAAAGAATTAATTTAACAGTTTATATCGTTGACCGCGTGCCCGGTTAGAAGCACCGATTCGCACACTGTTCATTTTCTGTCTGTCTCTGAGGAAGGGGTCACTCCATCTGCATAAAAATAACACTTGTTTGCGGTCTCTTTGTACATGACCCCCTTCTTGGTCAGTGTCCTCTCTCATTACCCATTACCTCCCTCTTGGTCATCACCAACCCATCCCTTACTCTAAGGTCATCAGCCTCTCTCTATTGGCAGTGTACGCATAACACTCACAATCCCCTTCTTGCGTACATCTGCGGGCTATCACAACTTGACAAATAGTTTAACTCCGATGCACATCCTCGATATTAAACTTATTTAAACTTTTTAATATTGTGTCGGCACTGACGTTTTTCGTCAAAATGTCTGCTTCCAAGTCTTCTGACTTTTCGTGCACTAATCTGATGTTTCCCATTTTCACTTCGTCTCTGACAAAGTGATATTTGCGATTAATGTGCTTGGTACGGGAATGTGGGTTTGTTCCCGATATCCAAGCCATTGCAGCTTGACTATCAGTACATAGAATGATCGGTTTTGGAGCATAGTTACCAAAACCCAATTCTGTGATGAGGCTGTTCTCCCACATGACTTCACGCACCCCCTCAGATATGGCCATCAGTTCTGCTTCCCACGTAGATAACGCAACAAGATCCGGTTTTCGGCTTTTCCAATTGATTAACGAATTCCCAATTTTTGTAGCATAACCGGAAAACGATTTTGCGTCCTTGGTTGCGTGCAAGCATTTAAGGTTCCTGGCTTCGAATCCAAAAATAGTCCATAGTCTTTAGTACCTCTTAAGTATCGATATACCCGCTTGACAGCAATCATGTGTACCTCCCGAGGACCATGCAAGTATTGTGACAAGCAGCTAACGCAATAAGCAATGTCGGGCTTCGTTCCTGTTGCCAGATACATCAGGCTTCCGATCATCTCTAGATATCGGTTGACGTCCGCTTTCGGCAAATCTTGATATTCATCCAGTTTCTGGTTGACATCCCCCGGAGTCTTGGTTGCATTGCAGTCGCTGAGTCCGTACCTTTGGAGAATTTTGTCAAGTATTGGGTTTGCAGAAGCTGTATGCCGCGCTCGGAGTTGATAGCTTGGATCCCTAGGAACGTGTCATCACCTTTTGTTAGTTGGAAATGACTGCTGAGTTTCCCTACCCATTCTTGAATCACTTTACCTTTTTCCACTATTTGTAGGTCGTCAACATAAACCCCAATATACACTTTTCTCTCGTTCCCCCTTTCATAAAAAATACAAGGATCACTTTGTGACTGACTCAACCCCAAACTTTCCATCGTGACCCTAAGTTTGTCGTGCCAACATTTACCAGACTGCGGAAGACCATATAAACCTTTCTTGAGTCTACAGACTTGATTTTTTCTATTTTCAAAACCCAATGGTTGACTCATAAAGATAGTTTCTGTCAACTCCCCATGAAGATATGCGGTCTTAACGTCATAAAATTCTACATCAAGTTGCTCCTTTACTGCTAGTGCCATAAGGGCTCTGAATGACTCTAGCTTTATCACTGGTGCAAAGCTTTCCTGATAATCTATCCCAGGCTTCTGATTATGTCCCATCGCGACTAGTCTAGCTTTGCGTCTTTTGACTGTACCGTCATCTTAATAGTAAAAACCCATTTTGATTTGATTATTTTCTGATCCGATTATCTATCAACTAATTCCCACACGTCATTAAGTTTCAATGCGTTTATTTCGTCTGCCATTGCGTTTTCCCTTTCGTCTTTGAATACTGAGTTTTGAACATCAGCTAAGCTCTTTGGTATGACTTCAGAAAACATTGCTTTGCTTTGAATTCTCTCCAAACGTCTCACACCCATATCGGATAATCTGCTTTCACGTTCAATCAGCTCGTTTTGATGTCTCGCCCATACCATTTCATTTGAAATTCCTTTCTTTCTACCACGTCTACCATGTTCATTACTGGTTTCCCCGCTCTCATATAGATTTGCATTATTAGTGTCTACATTTTCTTGCTCTGTTAAATCGGGATGTCTTATCGATGGCTCAGGCTCATTTGGTGTAATTGTCGGTTTCTTCGTCTCATTCTCGTTTGCATTTACATCTAGGAAACTATTAAATTCGAACATTTCTGCAGGATTCTTAGTTTCACCACCTGAGTTTAGCAACGTTGATCCTAATACATTTTCATTGATCTTTACCGTTCTAGCTTCTACGACAAGATCGCACTCTGGATTGTATATTCTGTATGCTTTTCTATTATTAGAGTATCCAACCAAAATGCCGCTCTCGGCTCTCTGATCAAACTTTGTCTTAATCTTATTAGGAAGTTGGTAATACGTCACACATCCAAAAATCCTTAAGTGTCTAACAGAAGGGATTTTGCCTGACCATTTTTCTAGAGGCGTCACACGGTCCTGCTTGGCCGGCGTCACGTTATGCAAATACGCGCTAGTAGACATAGCTTCTGCCCAGAACTTTGCTGGTAATTGTGCATAGATTAATAAAGTCCTTGCCTTGTCTAGAAGTGTCCTATTCACTCTCTCTACGACGCCATTACTCTGTGGACAACCCGGAACTGTCCTTTGGTGCTTAATACCCGAGTTTCTAAACAAATCAACAAATTCCTTGCATGTGAACTCCGTACCATTATCAGATCGTACGCTTTTAATGCGCCTGTCTGTCTGATTGTCGGCCCAATTTTTGAAATCTGTAAACGCTAAATACGCTTCATTCTTTTGTTTTAGGTAATAGGTGAAGATCATCCCACTAAAGGTGTCTACAATAACAAGTACATATAACGAGCCCCCTATTGATTTACAAGGCATCGGCCCACATAAATCTATGTTAACGAGTTGTAATATTTGACTTGCCTGTTCTACCATTACCCTGGAAAATTTAGTGCTAGTTAGCTTCCCTTTCACGCACGAATCACACATGCCTAATTTCTCATCACGAAAATCTAGTCCCCTTACCATGTTTTCAATTTTAAGCTTATCTAAATACTCTTGACATATGTGACCTAATCTACAGTGCCACAACCACTTACTATTTTCAAGCCTAAGTTCTAAGCACCTTTCATTAATGTATTCGGATAAAGAGGGGTTACCTTTAAGTACGTACATCTGGTTAATTTCTGCTGCTTCCGTTATCGTTGTCCCAGTTTCCTCATCCTTAAATTTCGCGCCTTCTTTATTAAAGATTACAACTAAACCCTTTCATGTAATTTCTCTGACAGACAATAAGTTTGTATTCAAATCTGGGACGTATTTTACGTTTTGAATGGTTAATTTATGTTCATTACCATCACTTGTTTTCGTAGTGTATTCTAGATCTCCCCTTCCTAGTATTTCTATTTCCCGACCTGCTTCAACTACGTTCACGCGACCAGTTTCATTTTCCCAGTTTTCAATCCATTCTCGATTAAAAGTCATATGGGAAGTACAACCAGAATCAAGACACCAAGTTTCTTTATTAATGGTGGCCCTCTCGCTTTCATTGGTATAATTTACCTCTGGCTTCCTAATTAGTCCCGCCATCTGGCCCTTCTCTTTTGGCCTAGTGGCACTACTTATACCTAATGCCCAATGCACGCTGTCAGAATGATTATGACATGCCATTTTAGCTTTATTCCGGGATTTGCGATTATCAGGAGCATGATTATCTCTTTTCTTATTATCGTTCTGGTTATACCAAGTTTTTCCCGACTGTCCATTGTTCTTATCATAAGACCCATCCTTTCTAAAATAACATGATTTTGCTAAATGTCCCGGTCTTTTACAGATATAACAGGATCGTTTTTCATAGCTTTTACCCTTTCCCGAACCTGCTTTGTATGCTCTTTCACCATGTCTATTACCTTTTTCGTCATTTAATAATCGCTCTTCCTCTTCGAGTCTTTGCACCAGATCCTCCATTTTAGAGCCCCTATAGCTTCTCAATGCAGCGCTAACTTGATTGTATCTAGAATTAAGCCCATTGACAATAATATGATTTAATTCCCGCTCAGATATTTCTTCCTCAAGGGTCCCACATGTTTCAGCTAAGGCTGATGCTTTATCAATGTACGACCGCATGGTTTCATTAGGCCCCATTTTCAATTGTCTTAATTGTAAAGTTACAGTGATTTTCTTATCTTCTAAATCGCCCCCATGCCTTACTTCAATATGTTTCCAAAGATTTTTAGCATTATTCTCTCTTATGTAAAGGTTGGCTTGCGACTGAGATAGGGTCAAGGCTATAATCTCTAACACTTCATAATTCTTTTGTTCCCATTCATTTTTTAATTTAATTGACTCAGCATCCTTTCCTTCTATAGGTTCGTCCCCTTCAATCACAGCTTTATACAACCCCTTAGCATGCAAAACAGTTCCTACCTTAAACCTCCACGTCAAATAGTTCTCCGTTGTTAGCGGTTCTATTCTGGCGACTCGATCCATTTTGGTGGCTGCGCTGGATCACGATGTTGTGTCCCTGGATTACGACCACGTTCGCTACGGTTGGCGCGTCGACGGTGAGATCGGCATGCAGTCCTTGTCTTTTCCGATGGCGATTGGTGCAACGGGGATCCTGTTTCTTACGGGCGGGCTGCTTGAATCGTCGTTCTCCGAAGTGGGTTGCTTTCGTTCGTGAGGATGGCTGCCATGTACTTTTTATGTGTTTCCCTTGCTGCGTTGCCAACCACAGTAACCACGCTCTGCTACCATTTGTTGTATATTTTGTGGTTGGTTTTATTATAAATGAATATATACAGATATATAAATGATAAAAGAATTAATTTAACAGTTTATATCGTGGACCACGTGCCCGGTTAGAAGCACCGCTTCGCACACTGTTCATTTTCTGTCTGTCTCTGAGGAAGGGGTCACTCCATCTGAATAAAAATAACACTTGTTTGCGGTCTCTTTGTACATGACCCCCTTCTTGGTCAGTGACCTCTCTCATTACCCATGACCCCCCTCTTGGTCATCACCAACCCCTCCCTTACACTCAGGTCATCACCCTCTCTCTATTGGCAGTGTACGCATAATGTTCACAGTTTCCTTATAATTTAATTCTTATTGGTTCCTGATCCAACCATTCTCCTATCCAAATGTCGCCACTGTATAATTTATTTAGTTACTATTTGTTATTTCGCATCCAAGCATGTTCGCATTCTGTATCATAGTTTCTGTATATAAAGGCTTATGTCCTCTTGTGTGCATCCTAGATAAAGCCTGGAATAAATGGCGAAACTAGTCAGAAACTCTGTTCTCCCTTTGTTGTGTTGTAAAGTCTCTACCAATTTTATTGATAGAAACAGCACTATGGACCCCTTACTCAACGATTAAACTAACTTACACTAACACGTGTAAATTTGTGTAAGTCTGGATATATACACGTGTTGGTAGCTGTAAAAATGTATAAATATGTATGTAAAAATGTGTAAATATGTATGCAAGCTTGTATATATGCGTACAGTAAACTTTCCGTTAATGAGTCTTAAGTTCTGTACAGGGTGTTGCAGATAACTACAGGGCAGTATAACGGGACGCCTACACACTCGATTGCAGGGGCCGGCTTGACATCAAATGATAATTGGGTAATTTTATCTTGTTAAACTTGTGTGTTTGGCAAAGGGCATGACTAATTGAGCCAAGGAGGTGTGCGCACTGCAAGAAACTGCTGGCTGCTTCAGGCCACCTTCATCTCCCTCCATTCAGCCAATCGACTGAGCCGGCCCCTGCAATCGAGTGTACAAAAATCACGGGAATATTTTTGTTGTAATCGCTACACCGGTCTCATTATAAATCTGCAAGATTCCTTTTCCGTTCCTTTGGATATGCTAAATGGAAACTACCACGTATTGCTGAAGAGGAAGGCTCATATTGCCATATATCCTTGACAATCTGAAATACAAAAAAGATGAGTTTTAGATCAATGATTTACACTCCGTACAATAATAGAAAGGGAAATACTGACATTTTATTTTAGTTTATATCTTATTCGACCTCGTGCTGAAATTAAGTCCGCCTGCCTTCTTCCTTTTCCGATACACAGCTTCCTGTGTTTAGATATATTCTTGCTGTGAGAAACTAGCCATGTTGTTAGCAGTCGATAATAATGGATGCTCTTCAGTGGAAATGCATTTCAGATCAAAACGAGTAAATAAAAAATAATCGTAACAATAATGAATAAGAAAACGTATTTGCAATATGTTTTCAACAATTAAATAAGTATAATTTACGTTTTAAAATGTGAGAATAGTGTAACTAACTTAGATTTGAAGGAGCAACGAGAACAATGTTGGAGAATGCTTATTCAACGTTGGGTTTTTGAGGGAGACTATTCTAGCACTCAGAGTTGAAGAGACTATCCCTACTGATAGATAGTGTTTAGATAACTTGCCCCATGCATAGTAATATTAAAGAGTAGTATTAAGATTCTAATAATTTTGTATTAATCTTCTTACAAACAGGAACGGCGATGTCGTCTGTTATCGCTATCCGCCATGTTTTTGTAACTTGATTTCGTATCTCTACCGGAAATGATCACCATATCCTAGGACTTGGCTTGTTAAACTGTTAGATGAGTTGGAAGTTCGTAAACACTTGAAGATGGCTGGTACAATTTATCTACGAAGTAGTGTATTCTTATATCGAGTCAGAGAGTTATAAGCTAATAAAATGAGTCCTATGATCTGGGAATTGCTATGAGTGCACACACATCCTCGAAATTACTCACAAACATTCTTCTTTATATACGAGGCGTGTCCGGAAAATAAATACCGTTTTGGAAAAAACGCATAAAGACATTTTTTTCGAAACAAAATTTATTTTTACATGAGAGAGCATTTCTTAAGCTATTTTTCTACATACCGAGTGTTTCAAAAATGATTGGTATATTTGAAAAATCAATAAAAATAAACGGGCAGCGATAGAAATACACCGTGTGTTGCAATATGCTTGAGACAACAGTAAATTTTCAGGCAGACAAACTTTCAAAAATACAAAACGGTGTATTTCTATCGCTGCCCGTTTAGTTTTTATTGATTTTTCAAATATATCGGTATACTGGTTATTTTTGAAACACCCAGTAGTTGCTACCATTGTTTTGACATTTGTCGTAGCGGAAAACCAACTTTTCTATGCTCTCTTCATATAAAGATACTGCCAGTGCAAACAACCACTGCTGAACATCGTTTTTTACGTGTCATCGTTGTCAAAGCACCTTCCTTCAAAATCACGCTTCAATTTCAAGAAACGTTCGGGACTGTATGGCAGGTGATCGAACAGTTCCCAACCGAATTCTTGATTAAGGTTTTAAGTGACACAAGTAGAATGGGGACATGCGTTGTCATGAAGTAACACAATGCCGTGGATAAGCATTCCATGTGTATGTCCTGAATTGCGCGCCTGTCTCGAACGTTTACTATGGCGGGTAAAGATAAATGGAAAAACCTTTACCTACCCAGAGATAGGCATAGATTGTCTACAGAGAAAGGAGGAAGCGGTAAATTTTAATGGAAGCAATGTTCAATGTCCTTTAGGATAAGATGAAGTACAATTGGAGAAAAATTGAGTTGTAAAAATAAAATTCTCTACTATGGTAGTCTTCTCGCTCAATTACAGGGCATCTGAACGGAGTCCACATTAATTCTAGCGAGGTGATGCTGGTCCTGTTCCGTACAAAATGTGTAGCTCTTCTTATCACCGTTACCTCGGAGCACGGCGACCCGTTCAGGTTTGGGAGCTTGGAATCAGGCACTGTTGAGAGAGAAAAGAATAAGGTAAGTAACCAATAGACTTAATTATGGACAGAAGAACAAGAATAATCTTCCTACGAGTAGTGCACTCGTTAAAGAATAATTTCACTAGTCCTGGCTTAATCGAGTGAAATATCGTTAAAGTTATTCCACTCCAAAGTTATTAAGTGCTTAATGAGCTGATTTAATTAATTAACATGTAAGTATTAGCTCACCCAGTGAAACGACAGAAGAAGCCAAACGCGACTCGCAGCAAGAGCTCTCCGCGTCGTCGCTACTTGCGAAATTTGGGAGAAGTGTATTTTCCGCTGCCACTCTTCCAGCCTGGGTTTGGAGATGAGAGTTTCCTTGTTGAAACGATCTCTCAACAAAAGATGGGGGCTCGACTCTTGGGTGCTAAATTGATGATCCTCACAATCGTCCCGGACACTAACCGAAGCTGAAGCCATCACTGTGGTCTCAGCCGTCTTTCATTTGGTCGGCTTTCATTTGGTTGGCTTTCATTTGGTCCGTCCGCTACAGCTTTCTGCCAATTCTTCTTGAGTCACAGGGTCCGAGGCGATGGGCCCTTGTCATCGCTCCAATGGCTGAGCGGCTCCTGTCCTTGTCAGTCACTGGAGTAGGAGGAAAACGATTAAAGTTCACAAATTGTTTATTTTGGTCACTCGCCTGTCTGGTAGGCATCACTTACTAATTCCGATGGTCTTTACCACTATTGTCCTTTGGGCTTGGATTCGTGCTATCTTTTATATGGGCTGTCCTTAAATTTTGGCGAGACCTTGCCTGTTGTCGTCGAAGGAGCCTATTGCTCGTGCTTTTCCGAGCTTCAGCTGGGCATCCTTGTTGCCAATCTTCTCAATCCTCATTCGATTCCCTTGCCTTTGGAACTCTATTAGACCTTTTTCTCCACTAACGTTATTCAGTTCATACCCGAATGAGCTCCATCGGCATGTGTCCTTTCTCACTGGCACCATGATCTGCTGAATTTGCAATAGGTGTTGAAATTCATGTCGTGGTCATGGCGAAAGTCGTCATCTGTGGCTGTCGTTGCTCATTCATCCTGGGGATGCTCTATTCGGGAAAGGTCGGCTCGGTACTTCGCGGTTAAAGCTGGGGCGCCCCAGCGAACACCCTTAAACAATGATAACAGGCATTAAGCCTTCAAAGGATGCTTGATCGCCCACTGGCCGGTAATGTGAATTCTTTCGGGAAGGGAAAAGGAATGTGGATTTATTGCGGCCTCCCCCGATGAACGTACATAAGCACTCTGATGAAGAATAACACTTCTTGAACATAGCTAGACCTAGCCTTTGCCATTCTAGTTGGAGGAAGGACCTAAGATGGACAGCCCCTCTCCTCCATATCGCTGCAGTTGACGAATTAACCCTTTAAACCTGTTGTTTCTGGTCCACCACAGATCTTGATTCAAAAAGTCGATGAAAATAGGTCCAACTTTAAACCAGCGCCAGTGGAGTTGTCCATCAAGAATCGCACACATGGTGAAGACTGGAAAAAGATAATAAAAAGTTCGAGGGGGGCTTGCCTGGAGGAGGGTCACTCACTTATCAAAAGTCACTCACACACGTGCTGGTTGGTTGAAAGCTGTGTGAAACAAATTTCAGTCCAGATTTCACTAAATTACAATTGAGGAAAATTATATTAACTAGAATACGCATTATCTGTTATACAAACCTGACATTAAAAGAATTATACAGCGGAAAGCATTTTATTCATACAATTTATATAGAAAAAAAAACGCGATTTTTCGGCCATTTCTGATGGCCCCGAACGCAATAAAACTGTTGAAATTTATCCTAACCTAAAATCCTCTTTCATTATATATACATTCTGCTTTAAAACTAATTGACTAATGATAACATTTACCGCTATTTAATCGCGTTTATAGAATCGCGAAAAAAGAAAAAACTATACCACGTATTGCTGCTTAGGAAACTGAACCAGGAATGACAATCCAATCAAAGATGATAAGAAAGGAAAACCGGACAATCCTCTATTTTAAGTGATCCGTGCAGATTTCTTCGTGCATCACGTCATTTGATGTACTTTTGCTCCATACGTTCGAGGGCGTAATTGTCTTATATTAAAATAAAGATAAATGATGTTTATTATTCAAATAAGTTATGTATTTAATAAATAAATAAAAAGTATATGTTGCATTCCTTAAACGTTGTTCCTTTTATAAAATCGAAACTGCGTGAAATCGAAACTAAAAGAGTTTGATTCCACTCAGCTCTTCGACTGTCTCATAATGGTTGATAAATCGTTTCGAAACGCAATCTGCGCTGATTTAAATGAAATATGTCATTGGGACGCCGGTCTGCAGCTCCAGGTTGTTTCAACAAACAAGTATACGGTATATGTATAAATCATTGCTGTCATGCTAAGTTTAAGGTGTGTAATTTTAATCTTTTAAATCCATCAGTTTAAATTTTTATGTTTGCTTAAGTTTCTATTGTTTTGTACTTTGCTTTGATTCTGTTTAACATATGAACTAGATTGTATTTTGGTTTGTACTAATTGTGTGGTGATTATATTTGTTAATTTTTGTTAAACTTTTTATCCATTCCTGGATGTAATAAATAATATCTGTCTTACTTTTACTATTTTTGTGCTAGAATCTTATTAAATGTTGAAATTATTACTCACATTAATTATTAATTATATACATTATTGCCTTCCAGTACTTCAATTTTTTTGCTTTATAAATATACAATTTTTGTCATATTGTATACAAATGTATATTTACTAGCAGAGGTACCCGGCGTTGCCCGGGATAATTACACTTGCAGGGAAAGAGAACAATCTCAGAAAATTAAATTATAACTCCCAATTGGTTATATAATAACTCAATCAATACAAACGCAGAGCAAAGGGACTATCCATTCTATGAAAAATACGAAAATCAGGAAGTCTAGATGATATACCGGAACTTTATCTAAACTCTTCTTGATTTGCCTCACCACTGCGGAGCATCACCAGATACTTAAGACCCAAGTTTTTGTTGCCCTTGACGTAGAAGCTCTTATACCCTCCTGCTCTATTCGAAACTCCCGTTGTTCAGATGTTTCAAATGCCGGTGTAACTTTTCTGTTTTAGTTGCAGAGTTTCTGTAACCAATACTCGTTCTTTCTCTTTCCTTTCCAAACACTTAAATTTTTGCCAGTCTTCTGGACGTTTGATAAAGAGCTCAAGGGAGACACGCGTGACTCCTTTGCCTCATCAATAGAGGCTGCCTTATTAATATTTCTGTCACTGCATCATCATTTTATGCTCATATGATATGAGGCGTTGAGCGCAAAAGTGGCCCAAGCCGAAAAAAATATGTTCTGAGAAAATCGCAAAACAAAAATACGACATTTTGATGATAAATATTTCAAAGGCATATTCTAGTAGATAAAAAAAACCTTTTTATACTTACATATTTACACTGTAAAAAGCAATCTATCAGCAAGTTATTTCCACATGTTACTCTTTTTCAACATTATTGTTGGTTGGGCCACTATTGCGCTCAACGCCTCATATATAAAATACTAAATCCTCCTGCTCCGTGCCCGTTTCCATAATGACAAGCAACAATACAACCTTTATTGTTTTCAACAAATGTAGAAATACTGATTCTTGAAATCCAAAAATCGCTGCCGACGAAAATGTATATTAAAGAAATCTTATTTTTTTCATAGGCTACAGTTCAAAAATATATTGATATACATCTATTGACATTTAAAAATAGCATATTAAATAAATAAATCAAATTAAAAACTAAGTAAGTAATTTAGCTATTCTAAATTACGAAATTCATTACATGTATACGATTCTTATTTTTGAATGTCAATAAAAAAATTATAACATTCAAATTAAATTATGAAACTGATTAACAATTCAAGTCACAAATAGGTAACATTAGTTATTTACATTTTATGATATTCGTTATACGTGCATGGTATGAATTTTTCAGTTGAATAAATTAATAAAAAGGAAAAGTCATAAAATACAAAAAAAATCCAATCGAATAAAATCAAAAGCAAATAACATTATTTTTTCTCATTTTTAAATATTCACTAAAATGTGTATAATTAATTTTTTTATTTTTAAAATATAGTGGTCATGCAATAAGCCTCCGCAACAGTCTGCCGAGGAAATTCAGCAATGAGGGGGGTAAAAAAGAAACGTACGAGCCATTTTCACTGAAGAGCAAGGTATACATATAACAGTTGTGATGTGTTTTTGTGTTAGGTTATAACTGTCAAATTGACAGTAGTGAGTTTATCACATTGTAACAGGACACATTGTATTAGTATCGCCTGCATACTTAAGAACGACTTTTTCAGTATTGCAGAACTGCCAATTACCGCAGTCCTTTCAATTATCACAGTTCTGTCATAGACCAATTTTTTTTAAAAATAAGATCGAACTTACAGTTTACGCTGTTGCAGTAACATTCGTACGCCGGACTTTGGAATAAAATCAAAAGAAAGCTGTATCTGACGCGAACTGTGGTGATCCGTTGTAACAAACTTGAGCTAGGAAAGAAGGCCAAGCCGTTTTTTTTCAATTCCATCTTTGTCCCCATTCTCACCTATGGGTAATGATCGATAGAATGGCGAAATGAGATCCTGGGTGGTTTGGCAGGTGTACCTACTGGATAGAGTGTTCAGCATCACTATAAGGAAGTCTTTAGGTGTTGAACCGCTACTTCTTCGCATTAAGAGGGCTGAGTTCCTTCGGGATGGCTACATGTACGGATGCCACAACTGTCTTCCTAGATAGTTGCTATTTTCCAAGTCGGTGGTCACATAAGAGACCAAGAAGTCGGGCTAGAACTAGGTGGCTAGAGTACATAGAGCATCTGGGTTCGAGTCGCTTGGGTATTACCATTGGGTATTAGGAAAATCTGGAGCTCTGCCCCCCGCAACCTTAACGGATTAGCAGGTTAGTAAACTGAAAATAAGAAAGCGTTTTCAGGTTCGCTTTCTTACTGACAGCGACTTATTTACTATTGGCAGTCCTCTCATTATCACAGTCCTATCACAGACGTAATTTTCTAATTAAAATCGAATTTACAGATTCACCTGTTGTGGCACGTCGCATGACGGGCTTTATTACTAGTTATCAATAATTCTTGAAAACGAACGTTCAGTCATCGCATTATCAGCATCTCAGTTTTCTAAAATATAGAATATTCTCACAGAAATAGTCAAAATGTATTATTACGAAATGTTTGGATCTGCTGTGCTACTAAATAAGCTAGGTGATAACCCCGGCGTGGCTCAGTGTTTTTCTTTGGGGGGGGGGGGGGTTAAATTTTGAAATATCTTAAAAATTAACACATGAAAACGCTTAGAATTAATACAGTAAAAAATCTTAACGAAAATTCAAAAGAAAATTTTTAAAGGCTCACAATGGATGCACCTCTCCAAGGATGCCAATGCAAACTCATAATGTCATTGCATTAATTTTCTTTTTTATTTTTCGTCTAAATATTGAGAATCAATATTTTTTATCAGAATCATTTTCTGTGAATATAAATTATATACATGTAACTGCATTCCGAATTGCTGTTTCAGATAGAAAAAATGTTTGAAATCTCCCGATAAAGAGTGATAGCACACGAGTAATCATTTATATAAAATCAGCGACGGTGGACGTTGGCACAACAAAGATAAGATCTAACAATGGGTTATTTCCCGATTATACAAACGGAAGGGTTCGCTTCTAGTATTAAATATTTTTGTCTGCCTAAAACAAAAATAAAAATCAGCCAAATGAAAAAGTCGTTAGTATCCAGTAGGTTCATGGTTTACCCCGAGGCACGTAAACAAAGCAGACTGAACAATAATCAGCTCCGCTTCCGCAGTGGCAGGCCAGGCATGTTAACAAAGCAGAGGGAAGAATTGTTGTCATTTCCGCCTCGTGTACCACTTCAGACTTTAGAGAAAGAAAGATGTACACTTATGTTGTTGTCATACCCTTTCTTCTCTCGATGTCTTGAAGGAAAACTTGGCCATTCATCACTTTGTGTAGTCTAGTGGTCGCCGATTCTTCTATTTACTTGCTTGCCATTTGCTCAATACAGCACGGGGCTAAAGGACTGCTCCCTCTGTTGTCTGTCCACTCTTTATCAATAGTTTGCTAACTCTCCATTACCTCCAGTTACTGATCTTTTTTTAATAATTCTCAAGAAATTGTTATATACTAAGAACTCTCAATTCTAAGAAAAGACTGAATAACAAGAATTCTATGCATTGTTACAAATTGAAATTTATCTATACTGCACAAACGTTGTTGGTCATGAGATATAAGGGTGTTTTTGAATTGAGTACAGATTTTTTGGGAGATGATAGAAGAGGTCCTTAGAAGTATTTTTTGTCATATGAACATGGGGTCCCTGCAGCTCCGTTTACTTACAATACTGCATTGTACAATCAAATAACACAGGGACGCAGTGTGCATTGATAGGCCTAGATTATTTTATTTTTAACAATTAACACAAGCAATCTACTGTAATAACTTTTAAAGTAATTGTTTGCAAAGAAATTTCAAGGTGCACGTGCTTGTTTGTTGAAAAGTCTTAGGACAAACTTCATCAAGGAGATTCCATGGTATCACCGAGATCGCCAGATCTCACACCGATGGATTTTTTTTTATGGGGAAGCATAAAATCAATGGTGTACTCCGAACCCGTAGATACCGAAGAAGAATTGGCGGCTCGTGTTGTCGCGGCAGCAGGTGACATCAGTGACCGTGCAAATCAACTGTTTCCACGCGTACATCAATCCATCATAAGGCGTTGCGAATTGTGCTATGAAGCAAATGGCGGTCATTTCGAACAATTACTGTAAAAGTCATACAGTAGATTGCTTGTGTTAATTGTTAAAAATAAAATAATCTAGGCCTACCAACGCACACTGCGTCCCGGTGTCATTTGATTGTTCAATGCAGTATTGTAAGTAAATGGAGCTGCGGGGACCCCATGTTCATATGACAAAAAATACTTCTAAGGACCTCTTCTATCATCTCCCAAAAAGTCTGTACTCAATTCAAAAACACTCTGTTTATTGTTGATCCATGCATAAGTTAGGTGCATTGCGCGTTGATACCATTGTTGATACCTATTGTTGCACATACTTTGCCTTGCATTATTGGTCATGAGATATTTCTCATTAATATGCCTTGCCATAACCATGAATATCGATTTTTTATCAATAATTATAATTTTTTAGAAATCCATGGTGCACAGTGACCTGCCTCATACTTTGAAGATCAAGTGTGAAAAATTTCATCAAGATCGGAAAAAAAATTGGAGATTTGTATAAGAAATTCCAACAAATACTATATATATAAAGAAGGATGTTTGTGAGTTTGTTTGTGGGTTTGTTTGTCTGTATTGAATACAAATCTACAGTTTTATTCCGAACTTGATGAAATGAGAAAGGTCACTGTCTAACTCAGATTTCGGAAAAATAATAATTATCGAAAAAAAATCGATATTTATGATCATGGCAGGGTATATTAATGAGAAATATCTCATGACCAACAATGCAAGGCAAAGTTTGTGCAACGATAGGTATCAACAATGGTGTCAACAGGCAATGCACCAACACTAGGCAGGGATAAACAATATATATCTCATGACCACCAATGAAAGGCAAAATTTGTAACCATGCATAGAATTCCTGTTATTCAGGCTTTTCTTAGAAAAGAGAGTTCTTAGTACTTAATAAATTTTTGAAAATCTTTAAACATGATTAGTAACTGGAGATAATGGAAAGTTAGCAGACTATTGAGAAAGAGTGCAAAGACAACAGTGGGAGCACTCTTTTAACTCCATGCTATATTGAGCAAATGGTAAGCAGGTCAATAGAAGAATCGGCGATCGCTAGTCTACAATAAGAGATGAATGGCCAAGTTTTGATTCAAGACATCAAGAGAAGAAAGGGAATTGCAACAACATCAAGTGTACATCTAAAGTTAGATTACGTGAGTAAGATATTATTTAGACTAGCAGTGGCATCCTTGGAGAGGTCCATAAATTGTGAGTCTTAAAAAAAATTTTTTTCAAATGTTTATAAAGAATATTTAATGTATTAATTTTAAGCGTTTTTATGTGTTTATTTTTAAGATATTTCAAAATTTATTCCAAAAAAAAAGTCCGAGCCACACAGAGGTTATCACCCAGCTTTTTTGGTAGCACAGCAGATCCAAAAATTTCCTAAAATATATTTTGACTATATTCTGTGGGAAAGTGTATATTTTGAAAACTGAAATGTTTATAATGCGATGACTGAACGTTCGTTTCCAAGAATTATTGATAACTAGCAGAGGACCCGGCGTTGCCCGGGATAATTACGCTTTTAGGTATAGAGAAAAACCTCAAAAAGCTAAATTAAACCTCCAAATTGGTTAAATAATAACTCAATCACTACAATATAGAGCGACGGGACTATCCATTCTAAGAAATATCCGAAAGACAGGAATCAATTCTAGCTTGATATACCGGGACTTGATTTACTAATAAAAAATTTTTTAAAGGCATCCATTAAAAAATTTTTTAATGGATGGACCTCTCCAAGGATGCCTTCTAATCTAAATAATTTTTTTCTCACGTAATCTTACTTTACATGTACACTTGATGTTGTTGCAATTTCCTTTTTTCTCTCGATGTCTTGAAGCAAAAATTGGCCATTCATCACTTTGTGTAGTCGCCGATTCTTCTATTTATTTGCTTACCATTTGCTCAATACAGCACGGAGCAAAGGAGTGCTTCCTCTATCGTCTTTCACTCTTTCTCAATAGTCTGCTAACTCATTATCTCCAGTTACTGATCATTTCTAAAGATTTTCAAGGAATTGTTAAGTACTAAGAATTCTCATTTCTAAGAAAATCCTGAATAACAGGAATTTTATGCAGTGAATTCTATATTGCACAAACTTTGCCTTGCATTATTGGTCATGAGACATATATTGTTGATCCTTGCATAGTGTTGGTGCATTGCGTGTTGACAACATTGTTGATACCTATTGTTGCACAAACTTTGCCTTGCATTGTTGCTCATGAGATATTTCTCATTGATATGCCCTGCCACAACCATAAATATCGATTTTTTAACAATGATTATTGTTTTTCCAAAATCTGAGGTAGACAGTGACCTTCCTCATGCTTTGAAGGTCATGTATGCGAAATTTTATCAAGATCGGAATAAAGCTGTAGATTTGTATAAAAAACAAACAAATAAACAAACATCCTTCTTTATATATTTAGATAGATGAGCATAAAATGATGATGCAGTGACAGAACATTAATTAGGCAGAGTCAATTGATGAGGCAAAAGAGTCATGCGTGTCGCCTTTGAGCTCCGGTATATCACCTGGCCTTCCTGTTTTTCGTATTTTTCGTAGAATGGATAGTCCCTTTGCTCTGTGTTGTCAATAATATTTATCACTTAATCACCTACCTTATGAAAGATCTAATTGTTTCTACTTAATTTCATGCTGACTCCATTTGGGGCAGATTATAATAAAACTTCAACTTATATTAGTGTTTAAAGAAATTACAAGTCACAAAATGAATTAAGGATTAACTAGATTCGTTTGAATTTAAATTTTTTTCCTGCTTGAAATTGATGTTTGATGTTTGAAATTGATGTTTGATGTTTGAAGTTATATCTCATAATGATTGATTATATATGGATATTTAATGTAAATTACCAACAGAAAAAACATATTTTAATGAGTTATAGTGGAAACTTGTTGCTTATGTTGAAAAATCCCTTATTTTGTATTTTACACTGGAAATATTGCTACTTCGCGACTTAATTAACGGATAAGGAAAACATATACCTTTGAGTAGTGGCTAGTTAGTTAAGCTGGCGTGAATCACTGATTGCACTGTTCATTTAACAAGGAATACGGCCGACTGCTCACTAATCGGTTGCTTCGCAACAGCATCGTCTTTTTCCAACAATACCAGCTCAACAATGACTGGTAACACTGTCACGAAAGTTTCTGTGTCTGCAGCTCAACATCCCCACTTTTGACTGCCGACACAACATTCCTCCCGTCGCACTAAGGCTGGGGAGAATACCGCTGGGGCGGACGACGTTCACGCGCCGAGCGCCGGGGAGTGACGGGCACTTCTTGGTCATGGTACCGGAACCGGAAATTCGGGTGGTGTTGGCCATATTGCCCTGCTCCTGATATTGTCTGTTCTCGGCTCGCCCTGGCTCATGGACGGCCGGCATTAGGCTTAATGGATGTTGGTTGCTGTCTTCACTGCTGAAGCGCACTTGTCAATTCCGCCCGACGAAGCGCATTGCGAGCTCTGTTCGAATGCAACAAACGAGGCTTCAACTGGTCGATGTGTCTTTTTGAACGTTCCTCGCCCACGGACACTTCATAGTGCAGGTCGCCTAGTCTGTCTAGCACCACGCTTGGCACCCATTTTTCGCAGGTAGGTCTTCCCGTGTGCACATATACTGCCTGTCCCTCTTGCAGGTGTCGGTATTTCGGCATTGCTTGGCTCACTTGCTTCTGCCGCATACGTACGCTAATTTCTTGTGTGCGCAACAAATCCAGTCGCGTGCGCAACTCTCTTCCCAAGAAGAGCTTGGCCGGGGATTCCTTGGTAGTGGCGTGAGGTGCTCGGCGGTATCTTTCTAGAAAGATATTCAAGTTTTGATTTGGGGTCACTCGCGTAGTGTCCATTGCTTTCAAAGCCTTTTTTATTGTCTGTACGTAGCGCTCCGCTTGTCCATTGGTGGCGGGATGATACAGCGCCGTACGTTTATGGAATTAACACCACGTCGTTGCAGAAAAGTGGAGAATTCGGACGAGGTGAATTGGGGACCATGGTCTGTAATGATGGTGGACGGCCATCCATAGGTTGCGAAAAGTACGTCAAGGATTGCCATTGTGGCTCCCATAGTTGTCGTCGTTGTCGGTTTTACCTCAACCCACTTGCTATAGGCGTCAACTATGATGAGGAGCATCTGTCCTACGATGGGACCTGCGTAGTCGAGATGCACCCTCTCCCAGGGCCCTTTAGGGTATTCCCAGTGGTGGAGTCGATAAGGTGGTGGTGCGTTGGAATGGGTCGCGCACTCGACACACATTTTGGCTGTGTGTTCTATGTCTCCATCGATACCCGGCCAGTAGACGAATGAACGTGCTAGGCCCTTCATTTAGCGCATTCCCAGGTGCCCTGTGTGAAGGTCGTCCAGTATGGGCTGTCGCAAGGATGAAGGAATCACCACCCGGTGTTCGAACATCAAACATCCGGTGCTAATTGTGTAGTGGTCTTCAGGCGATTTATATCCGGCTCGGGCTAAATCATGGGTGCTATCGAGCTCCTGTACGATCCTCCCCAATCTCGGGTCACTCTTGGTGGCTTTGGGGATGAACCCTGATCTAATGGGCAACTGGTTCATCTGATGGATGGAGAACAGTTCATAGCTATCTTCCTCTTCCACTCTGTTGACAGCCCCTAATCTTGAGCAGTAATCTGCGTTGGTATGTTGTTTAGTGGGTCTGTAGGTAATGGCAAAGTTGAAATTTTTTAGAAATTCAGCATAATTTGCCATTCGGCTGATACATAATGTCGGAAGCGTCTTGTGGGGATGGAAGATTTGCGTGAGTGGTTTATGATCAGTCACCAGCTCAAACTTCCCGGCGTTTAGATCGTTAAAAATTTTTTTAACTGCCTATACTATGGCAAGCGCTTCTTTATCTATCTGCGGGTATCTTTGTTCTGTCTCAGACAACGAACGGCTCGCGTATGCAATGGGTCTCTTGAGCCCATTAGTTTTTCATTGGGAGAGGACTGCTCCGAGGCCGTAGCCACTGTCATCAGTTGCTAGTATTAATGGCAACAAGGGGTCGTAATGGATGAGGACTTGAGGAGAGATTAGAGTTTTTTTAATATCCTCATAGGCAATTTTGGCTGCTGGGGACCACTCGAATTTTTCCTGGTCTAACATTTCTAGCAATGGCTTTGCTTGGTGCGACAAGTTGGGCATGAAGGCGTTATAGTATGTGTCTTACCCCAGGAACAGTTGTAGTTGTTCCATGTTTACTGGCCTGGGTGCCTTCTGGATTGCCTCAATGTGCTCGTCAGACTTGTGTAAGCCGTCCTTGTGGATGATGTGGCCTAAACAAGTGAGGGCTGTGCACACGAAAACGCATTTCTTTTTATTCAAATGTAGGCCGTACGTTTTTAATCGTTTCATTGTTTCAAGTAACGCTCGGAGCAAGTCATTGAAACTAGGTGCGAATACGATTATATCGGCGAAAAAGTTCACTACATTGGTGGCCCCTTGGAACACTTCTTCCACTCGCCGTTGCCATAGAGCTGGAATATTGGCTGTTCCATATACGGCTCTTGTCAGCCTTACGAGTCCATGGGTTGGAGTGTTTAATGGCAACACTTCTCGGAACTTTTCATCTATGGACAGGTGAGTATAAGCATCCATTATATCTAAATGGCTAAACCATGCTGCACCTCTCATTTTATTAAATATGTCTGTGATTTTTGGTATAGGGTGCTCGTCGATGATCATTTGCTTGTTGACTGTGGGTTTGTAGTTGCCTGTGATCCGAAGCGCACCATCCTTCTTCACGACCACATGTGTTGGAGATGCCCACTCCGAAAAGTCTATTTTTTGTAGAAACCGTCTCGCAGCTTGGTTTCTATTCCTTGACGTACTCATCTCGCAGGGCAAGGGGCACATCTCTTGCCCTTGCAAAAATTGGGGTTGCCTCTGGGACCAGATGTACTTGAGCCGGGGGTCCTTTCAGCTTCCCCGCCGTCGATTGGAAGAGGCAAAAAATCAAACTCCTGAAGTAGACTGTCTAGTTCAACTTGCTGATCATGGGTAAGTGTGTCTTCCTTTTGTTCTTTGATGGCTTTTATTGGTGTAAATAAACGTTCAAAGTTTATTTCTTTCGCAAAGGTTGTCAACCAATCACGTCCCATAAGTCCAGTGGAATCGCCTTCTACTACATAAAGGTTGAGACGCTGTGTGGTGTTCCCCATCGTCACACGCACATTCGTCTTCCCCAGTCAACGAACCAGGTGACTGGTGTAGCTCTTAAAACGCCGATCTGATTTTTCCAGGTGTATCTTCAGTTTTATTTTTCGAAGCTTGGAGATGCCCATTATTGCGCATGGTGCACCGGTGTCGACCTCCATTTCGATAGTTTTCCCATCGATCTTCACCTCGATGACACTTGGGTGGTTCATCTGGTGCACTGTTTCTACGTGAATTTTGCTGAGGGACTGTACTCTGTCAACTGGCATAGAGTGGGGGAACGCTTTGTGTTCCTGGCTTTGTTCCTGCAATATTTGGCTAGATGCCCAGTTTTCCGACAGGAGAAGCAAGTTGCTGTCTTGTATCTGCAATATCAGCCCAATGTTGGCCACCACATCTTCCGCATGGTTGTCTTGGAAGAGACTTACTTCTCGTAATGGGGCTATTTTCAGACAGGGACTTGGGTGATCCATGGTTTTTCCGTCGGGTCGATGGATTTCGTCTCGGGACTCGTCCACGTGGCACTTGTTTTAGGGTGGGTTTTTCATATGCTAAACGATTTGTTGATTCACTGGAAGGCTGGCTGGAGATATTTGTCGCTGCCACTTCTCTGGCTATTGCCCTGGTGGCTTCTAAATTTTGGGCAATCTCAAAGGCAACATCGAATTTTTCCGGTTGCTTGGCAATGATCTCATCCTTAGCACCGGCTGATCTCAGTCCATGAAGCAATTGTTCAATTAACATCCTGTCCAGGAATGTGCCGTACTCGCAGTGGGCGGCACCTTTACGCAATCGAAGCGCAAATTGGGCCACTGTCTCCTGTTCATCTTGGACGATTGCGCGGAATTTGACACTCTCGACATATTTATTCCTGGGCCTGTCGAAATGTTGGGTAAGAATCTTCTTAATATCTTTGTATGCAATAGATTCTGGCTCCTGTGGGCTGATGAGAATTCTTAGGACCTCGTTTAATTCAGCTCCCATATGGACACGTGTGTAGGCTGCATATTAGTTCTCTGGTACACTGAACAGTTGGAGTGCCCACTCAAATCTTTTGAAGTATTCTGCTACGGTTGGGCCAGTAGGCTGGCATTACGAACGGAGGAACTCTTGGGTGGGGGGTTCTCCTGCATCTCTTCTCTGGAAGTCATCGATGCAGCCGCCATTTGTGCGACCGCCGTATCTGTTGCTGTGTGGAGAGCTGTTGCAATCATTTTTGACAGCTCTAACATAAGTTCTGGCGGGACTACATGGTGGACCTTTTATGGATTGACTTCTAAGGTACGTTTCCACTTGCTTTTTCTATAACTGTTCTCTCCCTTCTTATGGCTATATTGATCTTGACGCTAGCATTCGTTTTTTTCAGAACGTTCGTCTTCTGGCTGGCGTTCGATTCCGATTTCTTTTGGCGACATCATTATCGTGTCATCGTATCATCCCACTTCTGACACCAAATGCTACTTCGCGACTTAATTAATGGATAAGAAAAACATTTACCTTTGAGTAGTGGCTAGTTAAGCTGGCATGAATCACTGATTGCACTGTTCATTTAACATGGAATACGGCCGACTGCTCACTAATCGGTTGCTTCGCAACAGCATCGTCTTTTTCCAACAATACCAGCTCAACAATGACTGGTGAGACTGTCACAAAAGTTTCTGTGTCTGCAGCTCAACAATCCCCACTTGTTGACTGCCGAAACAACAAATATCAACTTAAAAACTTAGCTAAGATATGAAAAAGTATTTAAAAATAAATTAGACTAGTGAATTCACTAATTGCGTTACTTGGCGAGTTTTATGAATGTTGATGAGTAAAATCTGAGTCTGCAGATTTTTAAATCTTATAATAGTTGACAGTTTAGTTACTCGATAGTTTTTTTTCATAGTGGAAGGTTTATTTGAGCTTGTGATCAAGTTCTCAAGGAAAGAATTTATGCTATCAAATTTTTTGTATAAGTGATTTTGACGTTTGTGTGTTATGATTACTTGTCCGTTATCTGAACCAAAATTGTCTCTATACCTAGACATTGCTATATGCCATATACGGAAATTAGTCGAACACATATTGAGATCTTGTCTTTAATATATTTGATGACAGAATTTGGATTTATTTGAGACTTACTAAGAATAATAGACATATTTACGGAGATTAAGAACTTTGATAGGCATAATGTTGAAGATGACTTTGAATTGATCATTTAGCACATTTTTTTTGTTCGCGGAGTTTAACAGATTCTAATTGACAGTATGCATCATAGCATTTGCGCGACTGGTTTTGTGATACTCTAGCAAGGTATTGCGAAGGTGCAGAAACTATATCATGATCCACAAATCATACATTATAATGAGTTTTAACTGATTTTCTATGAATCAGCTATGTGAATGACAACTATCAGATTATTGTTGTCACTTAGTATAGATTTTCCAAGAATATGGCTAACCATTTTAATAAAGATTTGCGCGTCTTTTCCAATTATTTGATTCTAGTGAAAATTAGGTCATTTCCCTTTCTCATTTGAAAAACCTTAAGGTTAACCAAAACTAATGTAATTACACAAAACATTTTGTTTGTTTATAAATTAAGATTTTTTTTGTAACAAAGTCGAACACAACATATGTAGCATATATTTCAGAACGAGTCTATCCCTGACCCCTTAATTTTGAACAAATATTTTCTAATAATTCTTTAAGTAAACTATTTTTATTATATCGTAGGAGTTAGTTAAGATAAGGATCGAAAAATATTGAGAAGGTAGTCTTGTTGTTCCTACATTCAAAAGGCTATTTCTGTGGATAAAGGTAATATATTTATTGGGGAAATAAATAATTAATAACGTTAAAATACGACTTTGATTTTAAGAGTGTATTACTTTTAAAAGCCTGTTGTTGGGAGAGCTTAGCGATTTCCTCAATAATGTTTTATTTTTATTGTTATGCGCATAAACAAACTTAAAAGTATTTAAATGGAAAAAAGAATTTTTAAACTTCCTCGAGGACGAATACTGATGCGCGCTGGGCCCGTGCGCAAGACGATCGTTTGTTTAAGAATTTTGGTGTTGGAAACTTTTTAGTTTTTTCGGACAGAACAGAATATCTTTGGACGTTGCTTGGACCAGAATATCTTTGGACGCCACAAGCAGCCTGAAGGAGTCATCGGGCTCATGGAAGATATCTTGTAGTGGAATGGTCATAGTATTGTACTTCTTAACGAAAAAAATAGAGGCTTTACAATACTGCATTATAAAAACGACGAC
>JAHWFO010083540.1:43088-71512 GCA_023313115.1 Rhysida immarginata
TACCTACAAGCGTAATTATCCTGGGCAATACCGGGTCCTCTGCTAGTCATCTATATATATAAAGAAGGATGTTTGTGGGTCTGTGGTTGGGTCTGTGTGTACGTTTTTTATACAAATCTACAGTTTTATTCCGATCTTGATGAAATTTCGCATACATGACCTTCAAAGCATGAGGAAGGTCACTGTCTACTTCAGATTTCGAAAAAATAATAATTATTGATAAAAAATCGATATTCATGGTTATGGCAGGGCATATTAATGAGAAATATCGCATGACCAACAATGCAAGACAAAGTTTTTGCAACAATGGTATCAACACGCAATTCACAAACACTCTGCACGGACCAACAATATATATCTCATGACCAACAATGCAAATAAAAGTTTGTGCAACAATAGGTATCAACAATGGTTTCAACACGCAATTCACCAATAACAATGAGCTCAAAATGATGATGCAATGATAAAGCAATCCTTTCCAAGAATTATAACAATGAACATAAAATGATGATGCAATATGGATAAGTTTCAATTTGTAACAATGCATAGAATTCCTGTTATTCAGGTTTTTCTTAGAAAAGAGAGTTCTTAGTACTTAACAATTTCTTGAAAATCTTTAAAAATGATCACTAGCTGGAGATAATGAACAGTTAGCAGACTATTGAGAAAGAGTGGAAAGACGACAGAGAAAGCAAACCTTTAGCTCCGTGCTGTTTTGAGCAAATGGGAAGCAAGTAAATAGAAGAATTGGCGACCGCTAGACTACCCAAAGTGATGAAAGGCCAAATTTTGCTTCAACACAGCGAGAGAAGAGTGGAAATTGCAAAAACATCAAGTGTAGATCTGAAGTAAGATTATCTGAGTAAGAAATTATTGGAGCAGTCCATCCATTGTGAGCCTTTAAAAAGATTTTTTTCGAATTTTCATTAAGAATTTTTACTGTATTAATTCTAAGCATTTTCATGTGTTTATTTTTAAGATATTGCAAAATTTATTTTAATTTTTGAGATTGTTCTGTTTACATCCCAAGTGTAATAATTCACAAACGCTCTGCATGAACCAACAATCAATATCTCATGACTAACAATGAAAGGAAAAGATTGTGCAAGTGTAATTATCCCGGGCAACGCCGGGTACCTCTTCTAGTATATATATAAAGAAGGATGTTTGTTTGTTTGTGGGTTTGTTTGTTTGTTTGTTTGTTTTTTATACAAATCTACAGTTTTATTCCGATCTTGATGAAATTTTGCATACTTGACCTTCAAACCATGAGGAAGGTCACTGTCTACCTTAGATTTCGGAATAATAATAGTTATCGATTAAAAATCGCTATTCATGGTTATGGAAGGGCATATTAATTAGAAATATCTCATGACCAACAATGCAAGGCAAAGTTTGTGCAACAATAGGTATAAACACGCAATGCACAAACACTCTGCATGGACCAAAAATATATATCTCATGACCAACAATGCAAGACAAAATTTGTGGAACAATTGGCCCGTCTATTCACATCAAAAATGGTATCAACGCACAATTCATCAATAACAATTAGCACAAAATGATGATGCAATGATAAAGCAATCCTTTTTAACAATTACAAAAATGAATATAAAATGATGATGCAGTAAGGATAAGTTTCAATCTGTAACAATGTATAGAATTCTTGTTATTCAGCTTTTTTCTTAGAAAAGAGAGCTCTTAGTACTTAACAATTTCTTGCAAATCTTTAAAAATGATCAATAACTGAAGATAATGAAGAGTTGGCAGACTATTGAGAAGGAGTGAAAAGACGACAGAGGAAGCACTCCTTTAGCTCCGTGCTCTATTGAGCAAATGGGAAGCAAGTAAATAGAAGAATCGGCGACCGCTAGACTACACAAAGTGATGAATGGCCAAGTTTTGTTTCAACACATCGAGAGAAGAGTGGAAACTGCAACAACATCAAGTGTACATCTGAAGTAAGATTACGTGAGTAAGAAATTATTGCAGAGTTCCATCCTTTAAATTTTTTTTTTTCGAATTTAAATTAAGAATTTTTACTGTATTAATTCTAAGCACTTTCATGTGTTTATTTTTAAGCTATTGCAAAATTTAATTTAATTTTTTGAAATTGTTGTGTTTATCTACAAGTGTAATTATCCCGGCCAATGCCAGGTACCTTTGCTAACTGTCTATATATATAAAGAAGGATATTTGTTTGTTTGTTTGTGCCGGCCGAGAGGGCTAGAGCGTAGGCTTCCTAGTTCTCGTATCCGCCTGGCTGCAGGTTCGAATCCCGCCGTGGGCATGGATGTTTGTGTTTGTCCCGGGCTGCGTACTGTTATAACTTGTGTAAAAGGCGCAAAATGACCTTTGTAGTCGACGCCAAAATTTCTAGAACCCCCACCCCTTGTTTTTTTTATATACAAATCTACAGTTTTATTGCGATCTTGATGAAATTTTGCATGAGGAAGTTCACTGTCATACTCAGATTTCGGAAAAATAATAATTATCGATAAAAAATCGATATTCATTGTTATGGCAGAGAATATTAATGAGAAATATTTCATGACCAACAATGCAAGGCAAAGTTTGTGCAACTATAGGTATCAACACGCAATTCCCAAACACTCTGCACGGATCAACAATATATATCTCATGACCAACAATGAAAGGCAAAGTTTGTGCAATATAGATAAATTTCAATTTGTAACAATGCATAGAATTCCTGTTATTCAGGCTTTTCTTAGAAAAGAGAATTTTTAGTACTTAACAATTTCTTGAAAATCTTTAAAAATGATCACTAACTGGAGATAATGGAGAATTAGCAGACTATTGAGAAAGTCTGGAAAGACGACAGAGGAAGCAATCAATTAGCTCCGTGCTGTATTGAGCAAATGGTAAGCATGTCATTAGAAGAATCGGTGATTGCTAGAGTACACAAAGAGTTGAATGGCCAAGTTTTGCTATAAGACATCGAGAGAAGAAAGGGAATTTTAACAACATCAATTGTACAGTCGGGTGCATAAAGGTTTTTACCTAAGTCAAAATTGTTTGGCTTCCTTACAATATTTCAATCCAATGAGATTACTTTTTCCAGATATCTAGTCGAGCACGCTTACCAAGTACCGTATCTGTATAATTATATGCGTGATTAAGGGATAAGCTGATGCAGCGCTTCTTATTGTGTGATGCGGAAATGATTTACAGGTGAAAGCAGGGAATAAGGAGTGCCGTTCTCCTTATTCCGTGAGTGTAAGTGGAAGCTATTGTCTTTTGACTGCTCGAAAGCCTTTTGACGAAAGGTTACAAGTCTTACTTTTTGTGTTTATATAAAATAATCAACGACAATTATGCCAAAACCATCCGAAATTTTTTAAAAATTTATTATTTAACTAGAAGGATCCTGGAGAACACCCCATCTTATTATTAATCCCCATCGCTTTAATTAAAAAATAAAAAAATAAAAAATTGTCAGAGCAACAAACAGAATGATCATTATGCACAAAAAATAGAATAACCAGAACTTAAATATCTCATTATGCACAAAGAATAAGAGATGAGTTAATATATAAAATCAAAATAGCTTTAAACTAAATTTCTCTGAAAGTATTAAGCTTGTGAGACAAAGTGTCAGCATATAAAATGATCAGCTTTTAAAGCTCTTTCTAACGATATATAACATTTAACATAACATTTTCAGAGTTTTTCAGTAGTCACAAGGAAAAGTCATAAAATGATCAAGGCAGGATTTTCTTTCTGGAAATCTCCAGTTTATTTAATTCAAAACAATGATTGAATATTGTCTCATTACAACAATCCCTGGCTTCTGATGGAGTGTCGTAACTTTCTTTGTTGGCTTCAGATGCGCATGGGCAAAAGTGTCAATTATGCTCTTACAAAAAATGCTTTGCGTTTTAATATATAGGATTATTTTAATAGTAGAGAATATTACATGATTTGAACAAAAGAGGATTTTTGTAAAAGTAACGGTGTTATGAATTAGTGTATATTAAAATATAGAATAAAGCATGACATGACAATTAACATGAAAAGTTTTTTAAACCCTCAAATAAACAGATCAAATTGCACACGTGGATGAAAGAACTTTAATCTGTTTATGGTGTTCTTTACATACACTGTTTAAAATTTAAACGAAATCAAAAACGCGATAATGAACAAAAAAAAATCTCTATCCATATCGGATTCAAACTCTGCCATTCGAGGCAGTAGGCGGAGACTTTAACGATATTGCTGCCAGCCGCTATCGCCTATTATTGTCAGGAGGGAGCAGACGACGAGCACATCCCAAGCGTATACATGCTACCCTATTTTCATTCAGAAGGGACAGGTCCATTCTAATCTGCCTTGACTCTCAGCACAAATACCTGATTTTGCAACCGATCAACATCCAGAGAGCTCAGCCCCTATGGAGTAGTTAAAAACCTTTTTGCACCCGACTGTACATCTAAAGTAAAATTACGTGAGTAAGAAATTATTTAGACTAGCAGTGGTATACTTGGAAAGGTGCATCCATTGTGAGCATTTAAAAAAATTTTTTTCGAATTGTCATTAAGAATTTTTACTATATTAATTCTAAGCGTTTTCATGTGTTTATTTTTAAGATATTTCAAAACCTATTCAAAAAAAAAGTCCGAGGCACACAGGGGTTTTCACCTAGCTTATTTGGTAGCACAGCAGATCCAAACATTTTATAAAAATACATTTAGTCTATATTCTGTGGGAAAGTGTATATCTTGGAAACTAAGATGCTGTTAATGCGATGACTGAACATTCGTTTCCAAGAATTATTGATAATTAGCATAAAGTGAAGATGCAGTAACATAACATTAATAAGGCAACGTCTATTGATTAAGCGTGTCTCCCTAGAATGGATAGTCCCTTTGCTCTGAGTTGTATTGATTGAGATATTATATAACCAATTGGGAGCTATAATTTAATTTTTTGAGAATCTTCTCTTTACCTACATGCGTAATTATCCCGGGCAACGCCGGGTACCTCAGATAGTCTATATATATATAAAGAAGGATGTTTGTGGGTTTGTTTGTGGGTTTGTTTGTTTGTTTGTTTCTTATACAAATCTACAGTTTTATTCCGATCTTTATGAAATTTTGCATACTTGACCTTCAAAGCATGAGGAAGGTCACTGTCTACCTTAAATTTTGAAAAGATAATAATTATTGATAAAAAAATCGATATTTATGGTTATTGCAAGGTATATTAATGAGAAATATCTCACCACCAACAATGCAATAAAAAGTTTGCGCAACAATAATTCTCAACAACATATATGCACGACCAACAATGCAAAGCAAAGTTTGGGCTATATAGATAAGTTTCAATTTTAACAATACATAGAATTCCTGTTATTCAGGCTTTTTTAGAAGAATGGGTTCTTAGAAAAGAGAATTCTTAGTACTTAACAATTTCTTGAAAATCTTCAAAAATGATCAGCAACTGGAGATAATGGAGAGTTAGCAAACTATTGAGAAAGAGTGGACAGAGGGAGCACTCAACTAGCTCCGTGCTGTATTGAGCAAATGGCAAGCAAGTAAATAGAAGAACCGGCGAAGTGATGAATGGCATAAATTTGCTTCAAAACATCGAGAGAAGAAAGGGCATGGCAACAACATCAAGTGTACATCTAAAGTAAGATTACGTGAGTAAGAAATTATTTAGACAAGCAGTGGCATCCTTGGAGAGGTCCATTCATTGTGAGCCTTTAATATTTTTTTTTCGAATTTTCATTAAGAAATTTTACTGTATTAATTCTAATGTTTATTTTTAAGATATTGCAAAATTTAATCCAAAAAAAAAATTCACGCAGGGGTTATCACCTACGTTATTTGGTAGCACATCAGATCCAAACATTTCATAAAAATACATTTCGACTATATTCTGTGAAAATGTGTATATTTTGGAAACTGAGATGCCGATAATGCGATGATTGAACGTTCGTTTCCAAAAATTAATAATGAGATCATAAAATGATGATGCAGTGTCAAAACATTAATAAGGCAGCGTTTGTTGATGAGGCAAAGGAGTCACGTGTGTCTCCCTTGAGTTCCCTATCAAGCGTCCAGACGACTGGCAAAAATTAATGTGTGTTGAAAGGAAATAGAAAGAACGAGTATTGGTCAGAAAAACTCTGCAACTAAAACAGAAAAAGCTATATGGGCATTTGAAACATCTGAACAGCGACAGTTTCGAAGAGAGCAAGAGCTTCTACACTAAGGGCAAGACAAACTTGAGTCTAAAGTAACTGGTGATGCTCCGCAGTGGTGAGGCAAGTCAAGAAGCGTTTAGATGAAGTCCCGGTATATCACCTAGAATTCCTGTTTTTCGTATTGTTCATAGAATTGATGGTCCCTTTGCTCTGTGTTGTATTTATTACTAGAAGAGGTACCCGGCGTTGCCCGGGATTATTACACTTGGGATGTAAACAGAACAATCTCAAAAATTAAAATAAATTTTGCAATATCTTAAAAATAAACACATGAAAATGCTTAGAATTAATACAGTAAAAATTCTTAATGAAAATTCGAAAAAAATCTTTTTAAAGGCTCACAATGGATGGACTGCTCCAATAATTTCTTACTCAGATAATCTTACTTCAGATCTACACTTGATGTTTTTGCAATTTCCACTCTTCTCTCGCTGTGTTGAAGCAAAATTTGGCCTTTCATCACTTTGGGTAGTCTAGCGGTCGCCAATTCTTCTATTTACTTGCTTCCCATTTGCTCAAAACAGCACGGAGCTAAAGGTTTGCTTTCTCTGTCGTCTTTCCACTCTTTCTCAATAGTCTGCTAACTGTTCATTATCTCCAGCTAGTGATCATTTTTAAAGATTTTCAAGAAATTGTTAAGTACTAAGAACTCTCTTTTCTAAGAAAAACCTGAATAACAGGAATTCTATGCATTGTTACAAATTGAAACTTATCCATATTGCATCATCATTTTATGTTCATTGTTATAATTCTTGGAAAGGATTGCTTTATCATTGCATCATCATTTTGAGCTCATTGTTATTGGTGAATTGCGTGTTGAAACCATTGTTGATACCTATTGTTGCACAAACTTTTATTTGCATTGTTGGTCATGAGATATATATTGTTGGTCCGTGCAGAGTGTTTGTGAATTGCGTGTTGATACCATTGTTGCAAAAACTTTGTCTTGCATTGTTGGTCATGCGATATTTCTCATTAATATGCCCTGCCATAACCATGAATATCGATTTTTTATCAATAATTATTATTTTTTCGAAATCTGAAGTAGACAGTGACCTTCCTCATGCTTTGAAGGTCATGTATGCGAAATTTCATCAAGATCGGAATAAAACTGTAGATTTGTATAAAAAACGTACACACAGACCCAACCACAGACCCACAAACATCCTTCTTTATATATATAGATGACTAGCAGAGGACCCGGTATTGCCCAGGATAATTACGCTTGTAGGTAAACACACACACACAAACACAAAGAAACACACACACTTTTCCCAATCGTCTGAACGCTTGTTAGTGAGCTGAAGGAAGACACGTGTACCTCATTTGCTTCATCGAGAGAGACTGCCCTATCTATATCGTCTATTATATCCGTTTCCTGTTTAATGTTAATAATTCTTGGAAACGAATGTTCTGTCTTGCTTCCTAATTTAATGTTCATTGGTATAATTCCTTGAAAAGAAATTTCTGTCCCTGCATCATCATTTTATGTTCATTGTTATAATTCTTTGAAAAGAATTTTCTACCATTGCATCATCATTTTATGTTCATTGTTATAATTAATTGAATAATTTTGTGCTCATTGTTATTGGTGAATTGCGCATAGAGACCATTGTTAATGCGAACACGACGGGCTTATTGTTGCACAAACTTTGCCTTGCATTGTTGGTCATGAGATATTTCTAATTAATATGCCCTTCCATAACAATGATTATCGATTTTTTATCGATAATTATTATTTTTCCGAAATCTGAGGAAGACAGTGACCTTCCTCATGGTTTTAAGGTGAAGTATGAAAACTTTCATCAAGATCAGAATAAAACTGTAATTTGCATAAGAAACAAACAAACAAACCAGCAAATAAACCCACAAACAGTCAAATATCCTTCATTATATATATATGATGGTCTTGTATATTCCTTTTGAAGGTCTTGTATGCGAAATTTTATCAAGATCGGAATAAAATGTAGATTTGTATAAAAAACAAACAAACAAACCCACAAACAAACCCACAAACAAACCCACAAACGAACCCACAAACCCACAAACGAAGCCACAAACCCACAAACAAACAAACATCCTTCTTTATATATACAGGGTGTTTCAAAATTATGTACAATAAATTTAGTGACATATTCTTCAGGTCAAAAGAAGACGAAAATGTTCTATAGCACTTTGTCTGGAAACGATTTATTTACGCAATACAGCCAACAAAACCCGTGACTCCAAATTACAGGAATTGTTCAAAGTGCCCGCCACCAGCTTGCACGCACGCTTCGGCTCGTTGCATGAGCGACTGTCTGATGTCATGGAAGAGTTCGTCGCCAACATTACGAACGGTTTGGCATGCATTTTCAATTCGTTGTCGCAGATCCATATTGTTAGGAACTTCTGTGCTGTAGACGATCGTTTTCATATGACCCCACAGAAAAAAGTCCAAGGGATTAAGGTCGGGTGATCTTGCAGGCCAGGCTACCGGTCCACCTCGACCTATCCACCGATTCGTTAAGAGGAACATCTTCCAGTAATTCTGGCAATGCATTCTGCAGAAACAAAAGATACCTTCGCCCAGTCAATCGTGGCGGCAACACATAAGGGCCAATTAAGTTATTTCCGACAATTCCACACCAAATGTTCACGGAGAAACGCTCTTGATGCGCTCGAGCTCTGGTAACATGCGGGTTAGCATCTGCCCAATGGTGCTGGTTGTGAGAATTTACTATTCCTGTCCGGGTGAAGGTTGCTTCGTACGTGAAAAGTATCTGGCTGAGACAACTAGGGTCTGCAGCATGACGACGTTCTATCCATTGGCAAAATCGTTGTCGGTGTGGATAGTCCGTTGGGTTCAGTGCCTGAACCAGTTGCAGATGGTATGGATGCAAAAGCTGACGGTGAAGAATGCGCCAAACAGATGAGTGCGGAATGTGTACCATGGAAGAAATACGACGGGTGCTTGTCTGTGGTTCATCATGTATGATGTCAATTATCACATCCTCCTCATCCGGAGAATGTGCTAGAGGCCGCCCTTGTCCTGTTTGACGGCCAAAGGAACCACGCTCCCTAAAATGTCTGTCGACAGATACAAATGTTCGGTTATTTGGCAAACGTCTATTCGGAAAGCGTTCTTGGTAGAGTCTTCTTGCTTCCTCAGCATTTCCGTCCGCAAGACCATACATTAGGTGCATGTCAGTGTATTCTGCACTGGAATACGTGTACATGACTTTTTTTTACGTAAATCGTAATGCCTATGTCAATGCACCCAAACGTTCTGAAATTGATATTCCTAGTGGATGTACAGTAGTGAAACTACAGTAATGGAAACAACCGTACACAACTAATGGAACAACCCTAAAGTAGGTTTAAATGGAACAAACCAGTGTAGGGTCGAAACGCTGGAACTGCTAAAATATCGTCCGCTAACTACCGTGCTTCCCTACTGTATGATATTGGATTACTCGCAAACAAATCGTTTCCAGACAAAGTGCTATAGAACATTTTCGTCTTCTTTTGACCTGAAGAATATGTCACTAAATTTATTCTACATAATTTTGAAACACCCTGTATAGAAGAAGAAAAGACTAGCAGAGGACCGGGATAATTACGCTTGTAGGTAATATAATAACTCAATCACTACAATATAGAGCGAAAGGACAATCCGTTCTAAGAAAAATCCGAAAGACAGGAATTTACCTCTTCACTGAAAAAATCCATTCTAGGTGATACACAAGGACTTGATTTAACGAAAAAAAATTTTTTAAAGGCTCACAATGGATGGACCTCTCCAAGGATGCCTTCTAGTCTAAATAATTTTTTACTCACGTAATCTTACTTTAGATGTACACTTGATGTTGTTGCAATTTCCTTTCTTTTTTCGATGTCTTGAAGTAAAAATTGGCCATTCATCACTTTGTGTAGTCTAGCGGTCGCCGATTCTTCTATTTACTTGCTTACCATTTGCTCAATACAGCACGGAGCTAAAGGAGTGCTTCCTCTATCGTCTTTCACTCTTTTTTAATAGTCTGCTAACTCATTATCTTTTGTTGCTGATCATTTTTAAAGATTTTTAAGAAATTGTTAAGTATTAAGAATTCTCTTTTTTAAGAAAAGCCTGAATAACAGGAATTCTATGCATTGAAAGTGTATATTGCACAAAATTTGCCTTGCATTATTAGTCATGAGACATATTTTTGATCCTTTCATAGTGTTGGTGCATTGCGTGTTAACACCATTGTTGATACTTATTGTTGCACAAACTTTTATTTGCATTCTTGGACATGAGATATATATTGTTGGTCCTTGCAGAGTGTTTGTGAATTGCGTGTTGATACCATTGTTGATACTTACTGTTGCAAACACTTTGTCTTACATTATTGGTTATGAGATATTTCTCATTAATATGCCCTGCCGTATCCATGAATATCGATTTTTTATCAATAATTATTATTTTTTCGAAATCTGAGGTAGACAGTGACCTTCCTGATTCTTTGAAGGTCATGTATGAGAAATTTTATCAAGATCGGAATAAAACTGTAGATTTGTATAAAAACAAACAAAGAAACAAATCCACAAACAAACTTCAAACATCCTTCTTTATATACACTGCTCAAAATATTTAAAGGAACACTTCTATTAAGCAGCGCACAGAAGCAACTACGAATAATATGGACAAAATCGCTGTATGTGATCATTAAAAGACGGTTTATTTAACAATAGAATGCATTATTGAAACAACTGGTGAAGAAACAAAAAAAACAGGAAACTGCAGGACCCCTGCCTAAAACAAAGTGAAATGTCCTTTGGACGTTGTGAGGAGAATGCCCATTTCTTCCAGGGATCAGTTTTTGCACCACTCAGTAATGTGTATGCCTACCATGGGCTGCAGTAACCTCCATGCACCTTCGATGCATGCTCCGTATCAGCCGGTCCCATTCCTCAGTAATGCCTGGATGAGCTGTTGCAGTGTTTCTGGAGCTGAAGGGCGGTGTCGAATTCGCCTGTGAAGCATGTTCCAAAGATGTTCAAGGAGATTTAAATCTGGACTCATTGCAGGCCACCTCATGGTCTGAATGCCATGCATCCGTAGGAAGTCTTGAGTGACAGCTGCAGCGTGTGGACGAGCATTATCCTGCATCAGAAGGAATCCAGACCCCATGCCATGTGCAGCAACAATCACATGTTCTTCCAGAATGTTACGAATGTAAACGTCAGCGGTCATATGCCCTCGGACGACCACAAGATCCGTTCGATGGTCTATTGAGATGCCAGCCCAAACCATAATGGAACAACATCCCATTCGGTCAGTCTCAAAAACTGTTGCGTCGGTGTTTCGTTACCACGTCGTCTCCAGACACGTAGACGGCCATCACATCGGGTCAGGCGGAATCTTGACTCGTCTGTGAAGAGAACAGAACGCCAGCGGTGAAGCTGCCAGGTGACATGTTGATGTGCAAACTCTAGTCGCGCCTGTATGTGCTGGTGGGTTAGCCTAGGCAATCGATTTGGTCATCTGGCTCTCAAGCCAACTTCACGTAATCTGTTCCGGATTGTTTGATCTGAAACAGCTACCCCAGTTGATATCTGCAGGTCATTTCTCAAATTTTTGGCTGTTGAGGTTCTTCGGCGCAGGGCACAAGTTCGCACATAACGATCTTGATTGGTGGTTGTTGAGCGTCGGCGAACTTGCCGAGCTGTTAGTGTGTACTGGCCAGTCGCCTGGAATCGTGTCCACAGTCGTAAAATGACGGAAGAGGACACATTGAGGGCATTTGCCACATTCCGAAATGATTGACCCGTTTGGAGCAATGTTACGGATCTCGCAGTTTCTACTGCTTCAAGATGCCTTCATGGCATGTCAGAGCACTAACAACAACGTTCCAGGAATGCCTGCACCTTCTAATGTTCGACGGTTATCTCCAAGCAAAGAGTGTACTGGCATGTAACGACTTTGTTTTCCGGGGGTTACATTGCTATACAAATTTTTCAGAACATCTGGCAGAAAATGTGTTGGCTTCAACCATTTCCTATGAGGGAGATACTAGGTTTCATGTTGCAGAAGATGAAATTGCTAAAAAGTATTATTTACGCCCGTTGTAGGGGATTCTACAAGCGCTCCTTTGTTTTGAGCAGTGTATATAGAAAGATTTGCTTTACATTTTGTAACTAATGCTTTATAAGGTACCTATTAATAGGGCGTGAGCACAAAAATAGTATAGGAAGCTGTCACGGTGGTGGCACCACTGTCGAGGTTTAGGATACCTTCGTTATTTGCTGTGTTGATATTACATGGTGTCCCAAAAATAAGTATCTATTTCAGTTATTTTTTTAAAAACAAAACTCAATTTTATTTAAGAGAGAACTGGAGCCAGACACTGTGGACGAACTTCAATAAAGATAACAGGAAACCACTGATCCACATAAAATTTTAATCGGACGTATGCGCATTTCGGCAGCCACGCTGCCTTCTTCAGCCTACACAAGGATTTTGATCAGAACAGACAAACCTGATCAAAATCCTTGTGTACGCTGAAGAAGGCAAAATTATTAAACAAAATTCAAAATTTATACGTATACTTGAAACATGTATTTAACATGGTAAACATAAATAAAAGTGAGCTTTTTTTAATGTCCGATTTAACTGAAATAAACACCACATATTTTTGGAACACCAACTGTATGCTGTGTGCCATCCTGCTCTAACAACTACAAAAAAGCCTCGTTCATGCTATCATGGCCTTGCTAAAGATAAATCTAGAAGAAAAAAAAGAAGAATGAACTATAAAGATACAAACCAATAAAAAAAATTCCAACAGCATGAAATATGCAGTGATCACTTCACACATGATTATTACACCATAACTATAAATAATTTGAAATACTATAGTTAAATAATTTTAAAAACTAATGTTAAAAATCTGTCATGAATTCAGCTAAAAAAAAAAGGTGCTGATAATTTTTTGGAAATATTAAGGAAAAAATTTAAAATAATTTTATACAGTATATCATTGGTGATTACTTCCAGTTTTAGTTGAAATTCATTATAAAAGACCTTAAATTCATATGCACAGGAATTATGTCAATATATTGTGAAAAGTCCACCCATGTGGGTGCATGTTGGTGAAAATACTGAAAGTTTGGCAAAAAGTGTGCACGAATGTGTAAATCCACCTATGTGGGTGCATTTCGGTGAAAATCATGAACGTTTGCCAAAAGTGTGCACGAAAGTGTAAATTCAATATACTGTGAAAAGTCTAACGTAAAATATACAGCTTCAAAGAATGAATGCTCTTATTTTGTGAATGACGTTTTACACTCTGAATGAAGTGTGTTACACCCGTTTTGTGCAATGTAACATCAAAACAAAACATTGGTTATATTTCATGTTGAAATGTGCATAATGACTACCATAACAGCAGCAAATATCACATGTTTATTTAGTATATTTTGTGAAATATCAAAGTTTGTGCAGGCATTTTTCGTGTATTGACCGTTTCGATAACAAAACAACGCGTCACAGGAAACCACGTGACCGATCCTACGACAGCCCTTACTAACTTCCGTTTCAGAGCATTTAATACAGTGTAACTACAGTGTAGTTTAAATTACAAGTGTTTATACAATTATTAGGCGATTTTTCTGTTTAAATTATGTCAAGCAGATATTTTAAAAGTTTGAACGGCGTAGCCAGCGAACGATATAAGCAGAAATTAATGTTTGAAGAGCACAATTTGCCAGTTACCATGGATGATATGTTAGAAACGTTTTTCAAGAACGACTTGAATTCGTGGCCTACAGTAACATCACTCGATCTGTACGATTTCTTTGTGAAACGAATATGTTTCTACGCCAAGGATGATTATAATTATCTAGTAAGTGGGAAAGTAAAAGAAATCTTCGTAGATCGTGTCAAGGAGCTACAGGTGAGTGAACGATTTAAGCCTATTGATTTATCGTGCTAACTTTAATACAGTTTTTACAAATTGGGTTCATACAGTTTTACATGAATTTCATACATTTCTAAATAAATTTAATACATTTTTAAATGAATAAAATACGATAAAATGAATTATATTTTAAGAAATTTATGCGAGAAAAAAAATAACGAAAGTTCCGTGACGGTGTACATTGAATGATGGGCGGCCAGGCCGATATGAATGACCGTCCGTTAGCTGAAGTTCATCGTCACGGAAATTTCGTGATTTTTTTTTCCCGGATAAATTTCTTAAAATATAATTCATTTAAATCCTATTAAATTCATTTAAAATTGTATTAAATCTATTTAGAAATGTATGAAATTCATGTAAAACTGTATGAACCCAATTTGTAAAAACTGTATTAGAGTTAGAGGATAACTGTATTAGAGTTAGAGGATTCATGTAAAACTGAACCCAATTTGTAAACTGAGTTAAAGTTAGCACGATAAATCAATAGGCTTAAATCGTTCACTCACCTGTAGCCCCTTGACACGATCCACGAGGATTTCTTTTACTTTCCCACTTACAAGGTAATTATAATCATCTAATGAAGAGTATATAATTATAATCATCTATTTAGAGTTTTTCATTTGTTGAATAATGAGCGGCCAGGCCGACATGAATGACCGCCCGTTAGCTGAAGCTCATCGTCACGAAACTTTCGTAATTCTTTCTTGCATAAATTTCTTAAAATATAATTTCGATAATATGATAAATCATTTACATATTAATTAGGTGTGTTACAATAATAAATTCAGAACATAAACGCGATGGGGCTGATCGATGTCAGCCGAGAAAATTAGGGGATGCTACACGGGATTTTTACCGATTTTAAATAACGCTTCGTTTAAATAAATATAATGCGTGTTTTAGTTCAGTGTAAACGGAGTTTAATTATTAAATTAAATAAAAAAAATATTTTTATTATAACCTTGTTTTAGTCAATTTACCGTAAACTTTTTATTATTTTAATTCAGTTACAGAAAACAAGCTTGTAACATAAACAAATAAAACAAACGTAACAAGAGTAACACTTAACCGTCGTGTATTAATTAATTGCACTGTAATTAAACTAAAATAAATACAGTAATATTAAAAATATTTATTCTTCCGTATTTCTGTACTGAGGGGGTAAAATTGTATTAAATTCATTTAGAAATGTATTAAATCTACAACACAACACTTCACTACACAGTATTGTTTAGCATGGAAAAATGGCGACGCCGGAAGTGTGGCTGGGCTTCAGAGGCCAACTGATGTCGCTACCGCCACCTACATAGAGCTTTCCTCGAAAGGGTCAATAGGCCAATGGAAATAATTGAAGAAATCAGCAATTCCATCACAGAACTTTTCAAAAAAAAGCCAAGAAAAATCACCAAAGAACCGCAGGAAGCCTGAAAAAAAGTTAACAGGCAGTTCTTGGAATTAGTGAAGTGAAAAAACATTGAACGTTAGTGAATCTGATCATAGAGAGACAGAGGTTATCCTAAACGTCGACGGTGGTGCGCCTCTAGTATCCACTTGGAGTACCTTTCTATCCCATGCCCTATTACTATAGGTAATATTAAGTATCATGGTCCAGGTAGAAATCTCACCATGCTTGCGACGATCACTCTGAAGCAGAAACAAGAAGAAGACAGCAAGGAAGTGTAAAAATGGTTTCAAGGAGAATCCATTTTTGAAAATGAAAGGGTGATATTATAAGGTTCCAATTTTAAAATTATAATTATTCATAAGAGAATGGTTTGGTTTGGTTTGTTTGGTATTAACGTCCTTTTCAACTGCCATGGTCATTTCAGGACGGCGTTATAGGGGCCGCAAATTTTGCCTCGCAAGGGTTCTTTAACGTGCAGCCGGCAAACGACTACACGGGACCAACGGCTTTACTTCCCTTCCGAAGGAAGTGCGTGATCTCAGGATTTTCCCCCTGAAAAAATCCTCGTCGTCCTCGGCCGGGGTCGAACCCGCGTCCTCGGGCATCAGAGGAGACCACGCAACCACCGAGGCCGATCATAAGAGAATGGAATCCCAAACATTAATTATTCTCGTTTTTTGCTTTATTAACACTATTGATTTGTTTACTTGAACATTTTGGAACTGAGACAAGTTATACAGGTGAGTTTATACCTCTTTTATTAAATTTCTAGAACTGGATAAATAATTTTGTTGGAAGTTTTAGAATCTTTTTTTTCTGAAGGAAAGTTTCTTACTCTTTTCAAGTTTGTTTATTGTCCAGGGTTCGGAATGCTTTTAGCTTTCGTTCCCCTTTCTCCAAATAGCGATGACAGGCTCTTGTGGGATGATCCATTGGATTAGCACCTCTATTGAGTCAGACTGAAGCCTTTGTAATTTAGGGCTGTTTATTGAAACGGGTCAGTTTGGAAAGATAGAGCAGATAGCGGGCGTGAAGTTTAAAGACCCCCAAGAAGAAAAGTTTACCCTTACGACAATTAAGAGCAGCAGAAGACAAACTGGCGCCTGCAGTTGTGAAGCTCTTGCAGTTGGTTGTGGGACAAATTGGCGTCTAATTCAAGGTTCTAGAGACGGGCTCTTGGCTGCATTTTTAACCCTGCTTTTGACCCCCCAGATTCCGGTTTCCTGACGTCATAATCATTCGCTGATTGGTCGATTTCCAAACCCCGTTTCGAATGAGGGAAATTGTGTTTTTACGCGATTCAGTGTTCTCCTAGATTTTGCACTGTCTAGAGCACCAGCAGCCTTTTCTAATTCTTGCCCTCTATGTCATGTAGAGGGAACACCAAACATTCTTTAGTTTCAATTTTATTATTTCTTTATCCCAAGGTGCAAAAGTTTTTATTTTAATTTTGCTCGTAACCGAGGCTTTCTAATGTTAGTTTTCATATGGCTGCGACCCAGCGCAAACAATGACAGTTATCCCATATAATTCAGTTAGTATTTGTCCCCTACAATGACACGACCACGATCGAAGACTGCCATCGAGCCATAGAACAGCAAGCCAAGATTCCTAAGAAGCAAGACCATTTGACTCGTCGAAAAGAGAGTATGTATAGTCCTCATCCGATAAGTTAAACCTCGACCTTGAAGGGCTAGGATTATTCTATTTCTGAAATGGGAGGCAAGAGGATGGAAAAGAATCTGATGTAGTGCACAGAAGTACTAGTACTACATCAGATTTGTTTCCATCCTCTTGCCTCCCATTTTAGCAATAGAATAATCCTAGCTCTTCAAGGTCAATGTTTAACATATCGGATGAGGACTATATAATCTATTTTTCCCAGGCCATGAAGAGCGTTTTCTTTCTTACAAATTCTGAATGTTTACATTTCACTAAAATATATGTTGGGTCAGATTCATATTTACTTGAATATGACGAAATTAGTGATGCTAGTTATTTCAGATTTGAATTTTCTTATTTTAATATGAATAAATCTTATTGTTATTGTTAATCTTGTAATTGAGTTCCTCTTTCTTATCTCAATTCTCTCCAGCACAGACCTGTGATGGAAGAAGTTCTGTGTAAGATTTAGGTATTGGGTTAATATAAATTGGTAATTTCTTAATTAGCAATTTTCCCAATAGTAATTGGGTGGCACAGTCCTATTCTAATTAATTGGTAATTTAGGCGAAGTAAACCAGATCCTTATATTTATTATACAATAACTAAAATATGTACTTTGACATAGAAAGGAGGTCTCCAGCAATACAATTAATCAGAAAATTATTAATGGGGAGAAAAAGTTTTGAGAATTCGATTTACTGCATTGCCAGAACGATGCCACAGGTTACTTATAACACAGATGCTACATTCAATTGTTAGTTTAATTGTTAAAGAGGAAACTGGATGGCTCATTTTTTTGACGTCATCGATTGTAGCAATGCCCCTGATTTTCGCTGGGTGCGCTGTTTGAGAATATTCATTCTTACATGTATTTAGATGACGAATAAAGAATTCCGTATGTAAATTTCCAAAAAGATGTGTTATACTTTTTTATGTGGTTGAAACTGCATAACTCATGGTTTTTTATTAAATACGATAATTTAGTATAGTCATCGATTGTAGCGCACCCAGAGAAAGTCAGGAGCATTGCTACAATAAATGAAGTCAAAATAATGAGATCTCCAATTACACTAACAATTTAATGTCGCATCTGTGTAATAAATAATCTGTGACGATGCTAACAAAAAAATGACATTACACGCGAGCATGCAGAATAACTTTATTATATCAACAATCACTGAGCTTCAAATTTTATGGAGAGTCTTCCTTCCACAACAATCAAATATTTTATTCAAATTATTTATTAATTAAAAAATTACTTAATTTTCAATTTGTGACAGGACGCTTGAGCCATTTACACTTCCGTAATGACCGCACGCCCCGACACTACAGACGCGCATTCATTAAATATGATGTGCGCCTGTGTAGTTTTTCGGATCAAATAACACTGGCCAACAAAATTTAAAATTTTTCTTGTGACAAAATGAAAGTGGGTGATTTTTGGTAGTATTTTTTCTGCTGATTACGAATATAAGTTTTAAATTTCTCTAGCGCGCACAGCTTTTTTGTTTTACAATGAAACACTCTTAAATCATTCAGTGTTTGGGGCCTGGTAAATTTCCTTACAGCCCTAAAATATGGATACTTTAACATTATAGCCGTTTCTCTTCACTCCCATTACTTTAACAAAGAAATCTCGTTGTCCATAACTTGGAAACTTGACGTGATAGAAAAAAATCTAAAAGCAGATTCGGATTCTACACACAAATTACTACTAAGAACACTATGTGTGGTCTTAGTCACAAAATGTGTGTTGACTAGTGTAATTAGAAACAAATCAATTATAAGTCGAGATAAACTTCGTTTAGGCCCTAGTTTATTAGAAGTGATGGTACAGGCATTTACTAAAGAAAAAGATCTGGGAAAGAATAGCTACGGAAATTTATTAGCATGGAGCAAACGGGAGGCTTAGGAGAATTATTTATTAAAGAAAAAAATCATTTTTAATTTTGAACACTTGGAGGTACAAAAGGCAAAATACACGTGGGCAATGTGAACACGTTGTACTGGTGTCGCTCTTTGTGTCGATCAATTTTCCCGCTCACAAACTCGTACTCCTTTGTCCCCAAAACTTTTGGCGCGAAGGAGAGAGCGTGTGAGAGGGAGAGAGCTTCCGGGTGGGGAGCGATCACCATGACAATGGCCACATCCCATGAGAAACGTGGAGTCCGTTCCAGGAAATTTTTACAATACTGAGTGATTGGGAGTGAGCAAATAAAAAGTGAGAATAGAGAGAGTACCACTGGAGGATTCGGAGAGAACAGATGTGCATCTTTGTGGAAAAACTTTTCTTCGGTGAATTCTGACGAGAGAGCAGGTTTCTAAGCAGCAGATGGAGATGAGCGCAACTTGATATGCAAAATTGCTACTCTTCTGTTGCTGAGAATGTGAAGGAAGGGAAGACTACGAACGAGAGCAAACAGCCAAACAAGGGAGAACGACCGGACGTCCCGACTACGAGGGGAGATGACACGAGCCGAGTAATCATAAGGCACCATGGCGTATAAAACCCGGAGAGCGACCGTAGGTGAGTCGACTCGAGCATTGGGTCTACGTGTACGAGTCGGGTAAAGCGCTCGGCGGGTTGTTTTCGGTGATCTGGGGCGGAAAGAGAGCGAGTGTAAGGGAAGGACCAATATACAGTCCGGCCCCTGCTGCACCACGAACCCTGAAATACAACACCTGAGCGAGCGTTGGTGGCGTCATGAATCTCGGCGTGGATCCGTAGGCAGATATCCACAGGTCGCGCCACGCAGTTGGGGCTGCGTGTGGTGAGCCTTGCGGGATTTCGTGCGGCGAGAGTCGGCGGCTCGCTCACCGTCAGTAAGGAGAGGAGAACGAACACGAGGAGCACCTAGAAGGGTCGACGACGAGGTAAGACCACGACGATTCCGAGGCATCGAACCAGAAGGAGACGAGATAGTGCTTGGTAGCAGCCACCACTACAGTGAACACATCGGAGAAACACCGAACGAGGTTGTAGCCTCGCAATTTGATTGAAGCAGATAAGATCTCTAGCCAGACCATGAATAACTAACATCAAATCAGTAATTGCTTTCTGTGATAAAAATATTTAAGGGCCCCGCGATTTGAGCGTTTCGTAACGTTACAGTTTACAAGTTTGAACTCAGTATTTAGTATTAAGTGACATTTGACTTCCTATTAATTTAAGAACAACCTTGAAGTACCATCCAAGTGTGGTTAAACGTGAACTATTAAACTTAAATACTGCTTAACGGAACTAGATTAAATCATGGTTATTTTCCAAATATTTTGCCTGTAATGACCTAAGTAATTCTGACACAAGAGTGTAATTGTCTTCTTCTATTTACGTTTATTCTTATGCACTTTCATAGTAATATCTATCACCTTAGCCTTAAGGATTTCTTTTATTTAATAAATTTTATCCATATATCGTAAGCCATGTGTTTGCTCAATGCTCCTTATTTCGGGGTTTTAGTCTGAATAGGAGGGGAAGGTATTAACCGGGTTGCAAAATTACAGATAATAAGCAACGGAGGATAAAGCTACGAATCTGTTTTCCATTCCAAATATTGTATCACTATACGATCATTTCTGAACCATAGGCCATAAGTAATTTTGTTTGCTGCCGCAGGGTAGCGCTGTTATTATCCATAAGGTAAGTGTTACGTTACAGAGTACATAGAATTTTGTCTGGTAGGATAAGCCGTAAGTAGACACTGGGGTGACTGGAGCGAGTCACAAAGATTCTTAACGTTACATTAGACTTCGATAACGAGTTGGGAAGCGCTACGTTAACCGTAACATAGCAAGAAACCTTTCACCGTTACAAATTTTTAAACTCAATTTTATCGATGAAGGAAAAGAGGTGGAGGGATCTTAGAGACATTTCTATTTTAATTTTTGATTGTCTATCCGAATCTGAAGTCAAATTCGAAAAATCCGAAAATAAATGGCAACACCAAACGACCGACTGCACAAATCCATTATTCATCACCGGTTTGCATTATTGTATCTAAATTACTTTTACATTATTCACGGTATTTTTTTTTGCTAGATGTATATGGCGGATTTAATTCCACTACTGTCCTTTATGAGCTTGAAAATTTCGTACGCATCCTATAGACTTTTTAACTTCCGTTTTATGTTTTTTTTTTGGTGTTCCTTCTTAAATTCGTTTACGAGCCCTATACGCTTTCATGCTTTCTACATTTGATTTTTGGGGCGAACTCTCCATTTGATTCACATAACTGCAATCATAAAAATTATAATAAAAAGCCCTGCATTTGCACTATCGATGATGCAGTAACAATGTATTATATTTCATTGCGGAGGCCTTCTCTCTTGGCGGTCACGCTCCATCTCGGATGTTAACAATCAGTGTTTTCCGTTTGTTGGAAACAATGAAAGCTGGATTGTTGGAACTACGTTACTTCTATAACGTCGAAGCCAACGAAAAAGACAGGCCTCGAAGCGGAAAAGTCACCTAACCTTCTGGGTCCGAACAACAATCCAACCTTCATTGTTTCCAACAATCGGAAAAACACTCATTGTTTACATTCAAAATGGAGACAATGAAGATTGGATTGTTGTTCGGACCCAGATGGTCAGGTGACTTTTCAGCTTCGAGGCCTGTCTTTCTCGTTGGCCTCGTATAACGTCGAGGCCAACGAGAGACAGGCCAGGGCACTCAAAAGTCACATATCATCGGGGTCTGGGCAACAATCCATCCTTCATTGTTTCCAACAAACGAAATAATATTGATTGTTAAAATCCAAGATGGAGACAATGAAGGATGAATGGTTGGCCGGACCCCGATGATCATGTAACTTTTGAGTGCCCTGGCCTGTCTCTTGTTGGCCTTGTATAACGCGCGTAGCCTACGAAAAAGACAGGCCCCAGCGCGGAAAAGTCACCTGGCTATGGTAGGCTGATCAACAATCCAACCTTCTTTGTTTTCAACAAACGAAAAAATACTGATTCTTAAAATCCAAGATGGAAACAATGAGGGTTACATTATTATTCAGCCTAGGATGATCAGGTGACTTTTCCGCGCCTTGGCCTGTCTTTTTCGTCGGCTACCCATAACGCGAAAAACATTTCATTCTAAACATTTCACTCCGCAAGTCATTGTCGCCTACATCAAGAAGTTTCACTTCAAAAAAATTTTCTTTAGGCAATAAATGGCAAAAGAAAAGGCTCAAAAATTCACCCTTTTTGCGAATAAAAATGAGGGGTGTTACACCTTTAACTCCACTAATTCAAAAGATGTGTCCGATCCAGATGTTTAATCTCTTTCTGATTCCGTGCAACAGTTGTCTGTCCTCTCTTATGTTTCCCAAAATATTTACATTTTTAGCTATGTCAGTCCACTTTGTCCGTGTCTTTCTTCTCCAAGTCTACATATGTGTCTTCTTTTCGTCAGTTTTCTTAAGTGTCCACATTTCAAAACTATACAGTGCCATTTTAATTTTCAATTCGAAAAATAAAAAGTGCTTGCATTTATTACTGTGTTTGTCATTTTTATGTTTATTTTTAATGTAATAAAGAATATTAGAAATTAATTTAAACACTTGAACCCATTTTTAGCTTCATTAGTCTTTTTCGGAGTTCCAAAATAAAAGGACTATATAACAGTCTCCTGTGCTTCTGAAATGCCACTTTTGCCATCGCGATTTTGCCCTGGATCTCGACATCTCATTTACCTTCTTCATTGAAAATACTTCCTAGATTTCTGAAGGTTCGAACTTGTTCTTTAACTGTCCATTAAAACTTCATAATCTGATGCTTCTTACTAATTTTCTTTACTTTGTTTTTTTTCTGACATTAATTTGCATGCCGTTTCTTTTTAAAGAAGCATTTAGAGATCCAAGCATATGCTGAAGCTCCATTACTTGTTCTGCTAGAATAGTCATATCGTCTGGTGCAAAAAGTGAGCAGTGGGTTCTTTTTCCTCCTATGTTAATCCCAGACTCTTTGCTCCAAGCGCGTTGTTGGTAGTTTCTTCTAGTAGATGTTAAAATTGTTTTTGAAAGACAGGATCCTTGCCTAACTCCTCTTCCTATCTTGATGTCCTGTGCTTTCAGATGATGAACTTTCAGCGTTACTGTTTGCTTCATGTATAGATTTTGAACCAATCGTTTATCTTTCTAGTTGATAGCTTTTCTTTTCAAAATAGCCATAAGAATATTCCATTGTATTGTGTCGAATGCGTTCTTTAAATCCACCAAGCAAATATAAGTTCTCTTCCCTTTTCTTAAAACCGATTTCCAATGATTCTTGTGAGTCCAATGGCATATCTAGTTTCCATGGGCACGCACCTGTTAAAAGGTTTACAACCGCTGCTCTATATGTGGATCCACTTTAATATCTTGTGAAATTTATCTCATATCGCATGGCACTGAAATTTGGGATAAAAGAGGCCCAATGATATTGATTTTAAGGTTTCTTATTGAGTCACTTATGTATATACATCAGTAGCAAATCCTTAATACCATGACACTATAAATAGAAAATCGATGACAACAAATCAATTGGATCAAAATGTACCATGTGTATTGATTTTAAGTCAAACAAAATACTTATATAAACATTTGTTCCATTACGGTTATAGTTTTTTAAGTCCTCAGCTCAAACGACACTATTAAAATGCCTGATATCGTCATGAAATATAATTTTAAGATTTGAGGAATGTTTTTAAAATTGTTTATAATTTTGGGGAAGATCAATATGCTCTTTCCTCTATGGTTTGTAACAAAGAAATGGAAACAAGTAAAATGGTTTTCCCAACCGTTTATCGCTGCAATGCTTTATAGAAGTATTATGTGGACAATTTTCTTATCTTTTCTGTATGAAATAATACCATTATCAGCGAAGTTAAAGGAATTGTATGTTGATCAAAATTCATTCACTTTTTTCATACAAAAATTATTTCCAACTACCTGGATCGTCTCTTTTTTCTTTATTCATTATAAGTTTCTTCGAGCCACTTCAAGGATTGAATATTCGGTTCTAAAAACTATGAATATGGAGATTACTGGAAATAATTTTCCTTCAGACAGTCTAATATTAATGGCGATTATAAATGTAGCATTAATTCCTGCTATAACCGCAATTTTCTGGTCTACAACATCTCATACATTATACTTGGAAACAGGCTTACAATTTTCGCATATTATTTATCTTGATCTATTAACAGCAATTTCTCTTAATTCACTGTGGTCAGCACAGTTATTTCCAGCAGCATTATTATGTTTGTTATTTCATTTCCTAACTATCAGAGTAAAGAAATTAACAAAGAAAATGAATCAAATATATGCTCAACATATTAAAAACTTTCCTCATATTTTGCCAATCCTGCAGAACAAAATAAAAATTATACGTACAGATCTCGATGCAATAGAAAATGGAATAGGGACTGTAACAAGCTACGTTTTTGTGCAGTCTTATTTCAACATAATTTATTTATTATACTCCATTATATTTCCCACATATCAGACAGGTATAGCTGATTATTGTATTGGCATTGCAATGCCAATTATAGGCTGTTTTAATAATCTGTTTTTACTTACAAATGAAGCTGAAAATTTTAACGTTCAGGTAAAAACTTTATTAAATTCTAATTATTATTATTATTATTATTATTATTATTATTATTATTATTATAAGCATCCCAAAACGATAAAAGGTGGGCAAAAACACACGAAGTAGAATACACAATGAAAAACTTTTCTGTAGGCCCATTAAAAAGGTATCCAATACTTGAGCAGCATGGTAAATGTGCTTTGTACACGTTGAAAAGTTACATTTAATAATTATTTGTCTAAGTTCAGAGGGAAAAGTATTCGAAATTGACATGGCATTGTAAGGATAACGGAAACTTCTGTAATTTGAAATTATTCTATCCAATTCAAAATGAAACAAACGAGAGGACACTAATTAGGATCTATTACTAGCCATTTTGTAATATAGTGGGCAAGGTGCATTTGATCCAACACAGCACAAAATAATTCAAATACTTTTCCTTCAAAAGTCTCTCTTCCCTCGAGGTTTCTCACTAGTCCTGCTGAACGCCTTGCTTTCGAAATGAATACACGTAGTACTTTTCTTGTTATTTTCGTTGTGGTTTAGGGGTTTTTATTTCTATTTAACTTTACCTTTAATCAGTACTAGCAGAGGACCCGGCGTTGCCCTGGATAATTACGCTTGTAGGTAAACAGAACAACCTCAAAGCGCTAAATTAAACCTCCAAATTGGTTAATAACTCAATCACTACAATATAGAGCGAAGGGACTATCCATTCTAAGAAAAATTCGAAAGACAGGAATTTACCTCTGCACTGAAAAAAATCTATTCTAGGTGATATACCGGGACTTGATTTACCGAAAAAAAATTTTTTTAAAGGCTCATAATATATGGACCTCTCCAAGGATGCCTTCTAGTCTAAATAAGTTTTTACTCACGTAATCTTACTTTAGATGTACGCTTGATGTGGTTGTAAGTTCCTTTCTTCTTTCGATGTCTTGAAGCAAAAATTGGCCATTCATCACTTTGTGTAGTATAGCAGTCGCCGATTCTTCTATTTACTTGTTTACCATTTGCTCAATGCAGCACGGAGCTAAAGGAGTGCTTCCTCTATCGTCTTTCACTCTTTCTCAATAGTCTGCTAACTCATTATCTCCAGTTACTGATCATTTTTAAAGATTTTCAAGAAATTGTTAAGTACAAAAAATTCTCTTTTCTAAGAAAAGCCTGAATAACAGGAATTCTATGCATTGAATTCTATATTGCACAAACTTTGCCTTGCATTGTTGGTCATGAGACATATATTTTTGATCCTTGCATAGTGTTGACACCATTGTTGGTACCTATTGTTGCACAAACTTTTATTTGCATTGTTGGTCTTGAGATATACAGGGTGTTTTTGAATTGAGTACATATTTTTGGGAGATGATAGAAGAGGTCCGTAGAAGTATTTTTTGTCATATGAACATGGGATCCCCGCAGCTTCGTTTACTTACAATACTGCATTGAACAATCAAATGACACCGGGACGCAGTGTGCGTTGGTAGGCCTAGATTATTTTATTTTTAACAATTAACACAAGCAATCTACTGTATGACTTTTACAGTAATTGTTCGAAATGACCGCCATTTGCTTCATAGTACAATTCGCAACGCGTTATGATGGATTGATGTACATGTGGAAACAGTTGATTTGCACGGTCGCTGATGTCAACTGCTGCCGCGACAACACGAGCCGCTAATTCTTCTTTGGTATCTACGGGTTCGGAGTACACCATTGCTTGTGTTAATTGTTAAAAATAAAATAATCTAGGCCTACCAACGCACACTGCGTCTCGGTGTCATTTGATTGTTCAATGCAGTATTGTAAGTAAGCGAAGCTGCGGGGACCCCATGTTCATATGACAAAAAATACTTCTAAGAACCTCTTCTATCATCTTGTGACATATTTAACTATGTACACATAGACATGGATTGGAGCAACCCATGTCTATCTGTCATTTATTCAGCAATTTAAACTCAAACTGTATTAACTTAAAAACAAAAGGGAAGGGAATGAAATAAAAATCCTCGAGCTGGCAATTTAATGAGTCGAATGAGGCATGAAATATAATTTTAGATCATTAAGAGAAGTTAGCATTACTTTCCGAAACTTTGCTAATGAACATAAATTTAGAATTTCTTTATTCTTTGAGAATTTAGTACAATTAACCCTGAACAGCTATGTAAATCAAAACTTATATTATTAGGCCTTTTCAGACATGTGCTCTTGGGATTAACGGCACCTGGAATACTCCTTATTTAATACAATAGAAGAAGGGGGGATCTAATACGAGGAAATCGGAGACGAAAATAGCAAGAGGGGGGGAATAGTGTAAAAGATGGGATGATAAAAAGAGTAATACCGACAGGGCAGCTCTTTCCAGGCATTGGAAGACGGGGAGCTATCCCAGAGTGCCGGGGTATCTCAAGGTAATTTTTGGGGAAAATAAAGAGAGTTGACGACAGACAGTATGAGTGGAAAGACGTAAGAATTAACGGTGGCCGAAATCAAGAAAACTTCAAGAGAAGAGAGCTGATCGACTGCGGCTGAAGGCGTATGAAAGGACGACCAAGGCTGGTCGTAACCAAGGCGAACCACGCTCCGATTTCATGAGCAGGCGAACGGACGTCGAAGCGGCAACCGACGGCGTGATGTGACGATTCAAGTGACCACCAACCGACTAGCGAGCCAGTGCCTATCAGTGGGGTAGAGCGGGAATAAAGAGTCTAGCGGGCGTTTTAGCTAGATTGCTTTATAGCTCTAAGCTGAGTAGGCAACGACGAATTTGGCGATCTGGGAACTCGAGGAGAGGAGTTTGAATCAGCGCAGCAACAGCGGGGATACCGCGGAAACGACCGACTTCGGTGGACAAGCGGCGGACGACATCAGCAGAATCAGTGGAAACTTCGAGAGTCAACAGTAAAGCTAAGTACTGTGTTTTATTTCTTGGGCCCACGCAAAAAGGTGTAATTTAAAGTGATATTCATCGTGTAAGAGACAAAAGAAACTGAACTCATTTCAAGCCTAAGGCTGGTAGCATTAAGCAAGATAGCATAATTGATAATAAATAAGAAATCAAGGGGAACATTGCCTAGAGCACATGTCTGATATTAATTAATTAAATTCAGTAAATTTAATACGTTCAGGGTTAGATTGCTCTTTTAAGCTAAAATTATTAACACACATGTAATTCATGCATGTATTTTGATAAATAGTAATACATATCATTGATACTCTTTAAAGTTTTTTTGAATTGCTTTATTTTGAAACTTAATTTTGTATTGATATTATCTTGATTTAATCCTTCATTAAATGTTATTCCTTTAATTATGTCATGTCTCAATCCATAATTATTTGCCAAATGAACGATTGGGTCATAGAAGGGTGGTGATTTATTAATCTTCAGCGTGGGACACTTTGTTACGTAGATATTGCACTATACGATCACGTGTAGGCTATTTATAGGAAGATTAGAACCCCGTTGCGTTCCATAAGAAGGGAAACTTAGAGGGATGGGTTCTCTCATTTGAATGACAGGTTACGGGGGGGGGGTAGAAGTATATTAGGGGTAAGTAAGTCCAATTCATATTTAGATTTAAGCACTAGAATTAAGTGTCTTAGACTAGAGTGCTATTAG
>JAHWFO010083550.1:0-11020 GCA_023313115.1 Rhysida immarginata
ACAAAACATTATTGAAATGATAAAAATGATGGCTTGAATTTAAATCATTTAAAGGGAATACTAAAAATAATATCATCTACAACCATTATCTATCCACTACAGAATGAAGTTCGCCGAAATTTTTCCATGCACAGAGAAAGCATGGTTAAATTGAAGGGAAATTTGCAAATAAGCCTCCACATTGGTTAAGTAGAGTAATATATTGGTTTCTTTTCTTAGTTGTAATATAATACATGCTTTCATGTATTTTATATCCTCTCAGGGAACTTGGCTCCTCCCTAACTCTCATTTTTCTTAGCTCCTTCATGGTTTCACTCTTCTCATAGCTTTGCCTAAGAAAAAAATTTATGTCAATCTTAAATTTCATGGCCAAGTAGTTAAATTTCATTTATGGTCATTGGCCAATTTAACCAATTTTCCACTTATATCATCTGAGCTGCATTTACAATAAACAGGTCATATGGACCAAAAGGAATCTCTAACCACAAGAAGAATTGAAATATCAGATACATATTTAGCTACCAGGTAACTATCTTCAGCAGTGAGAGACAAACGTAAAAAAGATCGCCATTTTTTTTTTTTTTTTTTACGCCATATGGAGTATTCTTGGAATGTTCTTAATAGCGGTTATGCTGTTAAGAAAACATGATACATTTGAATTATCATTAAACTCAATATTCCGTATTAGCCTGATTATAACCCCCCCCCCCCGGGTTGGGGGGAGGAAATTTGAAAAAAATTGTGATAGTAATAGTTTAATGTTCCCCTTAAATGCATTTTACACATTTTATGTCAAATTACTGGCCAACATTTGAAGGACTTGATTGTAAGCTGCATCTTGCGTTTTAAACCCTCAATGTCAGGGAAAAAGTGCAGCTTATAATCAGGCCAATACGGTAGCTAGTAAAGTTAACCTGCTCCAATTATTTCAGAAAGCAGTGTTCTCAACAGAGATTCATTTTGGGGAAATGAAAGAATGAGCAAGCGTTCTCAATATGCATGAATCTTAAAAAGAAAACAAATGTGAACAAGGTCAGTGAAATTGTTAAGATTTTATGTGTCAGTAAGAAAATTTTTTTAAAACAGATTTGTACACAAATATTAGGCCTGCTTATTTGCCAACATCAACTTTACCAATCTAAGATTGGGCAATGTCCTGATTTAGCAGTCAGAGATGTTCTGAGATACCACTTGTAATGTGCGATTTATCTCATTCCACCAGTCTCTCTCTCGAGTTTAACTGTATAATTACAGAGTGCTACAGTCAGCAATGTATTGAGATATTTGTCATTTGCAATGCACAAGTTTCTTCAACATACAGCTGAATTTCACCTCACACGCAGCAGCAGAATATTTTAAATAAAGGGAGTTATTGAGGATAGAATCACCGATGTCTCTGGTATAGATTTGGAGCTGCTATTTATTGCATGTCGCCATAACATTGTGATCAGTGTTGGGATTCAAGCCAGTTCGCATCTCTTATGTTGAACCATTTCCTCAATTTTTTCGAGTTTGGCAAACCAACAATATTCACACTCTTCCAATAAAGCTTTCAAATTTAAATCTTTTATTAATTATGCATAAATAACCTGAATTTTACATTATTAAGCCATCCTATTTGCCCAATGTACAAGACGTGTTTTTTAAATAAGTACCCTTTTTATAATAAAAACAAAGCTACTATATGTACGAGCGGCACTCCAAAAGTAATACTTCTGTTTTATTTTGTAGGGCTGTGACGTCACATGTGAATGTTAGTAATAGGATAGTATACATTGAACCTTTCTTCATTATTTTGTTTAATTCCGTTAGTGTACAATAGGTGGCAGTAGTGAGGCAGTCTGACAAAATGGCTGCTATCACATATGTGAGTTCTAAACAAAGGTGTGTAATTGAATTTCTCCATGCAGAAAAAATTGCACCCATTGATATTTATTGACAATTGCTTAAGGTTTATGGAAATCAAACAATGAGTATTAGCACAGCGAGATGCTAGGTATTGCGTTTTAGTGGTGGCACCAACAGTGTCAAAGACAAGCGACATTCTGGGCGACCGACCACAGCAGAAAATGAAGAGTATCTTGATCAGTGTGTATTGAGTTGAATGTTGGCTTCAATGCATTGACTAGGATGATGCCAAAGTTGGGATATCGCAAAATTTGTGCCAGATGGGTCGCAAGAATGCTTACGTCAGAACAAAAGGAATTCTGACTGCAAGCTTTTCAGGACTTATTGAAGCAATACGAGGTTGAAGGTGAAAATTTTCTCAGTTTTCTCAACACTGTTGTTGCCACCACTAAAACGCAATATCCAGCATCTAACATTTATTGTTTGGTCTCCATAGACCTTCAGCAATCATCGATGAATGTCAATGGGTGCTAATTTTTCAGGATGGAGAAATTCGATTAAACACCTTTGTTTCAATTGCGCATTTGTGATTGCAGCCATTTTGTCAGTCTGCCTCACTGCTCCCACCTGTCACACACTAACGAAATTAAACAGAATAACGAAGAAAGGGTGTTTCAAAAATACTTTTACAAACTTTGGAGACAGGTTCCTTATACCAAAACAAGGAAAAAAAATTCATATAAACATATGTCCGAAAATCCTTCATTTTCGAATTATTAATGTTTGTTTGATTCATTGTATCCCAGATGGTGTTGTGTTGCCAAGGAGATTTGTATACATTCGTCTGTCCATTGTGTACATGTATTACAGGAAGTGAGTTAACTGATAGTACTCCGTTCAAACATGCAGGATATTCATTTTGTGAGCAGGCAGACCTGATTTTTATGGACACGAGGCTGCATGGCTATAATGAGACGGCGTTTCTAGACCGAAGACAGCAGATTCCACGAGTCCATGTGTGTTTGGAAGCAAGAGGAGGACATTTCGAGGATTATTATGAGTTTGTGTGGATGAGCTCCAATCACCTACGTTGTAAACTTTCATTAATAACTTGAAAACTAAGGATTTTCGGACATATGTTTATATGAACTTTTTTTCTTGTTTTGGTAAGGAACCTGTCCCCAAAGTTTGTAAAAGTATTTTGAAATACCCTGTATACTATCCTATTACTAACATTCATATGTGATGTCGCAGGCCTACAAAATAAAATAGGAGGCATTATACTTTCGCAGTGCCCCTTGTATTTTCAAAAATTTTTCTTTATCAGATTCTATATATCTTTAACTATTTTTCCAAATAATTTCCAAGTTTATTTAAACACTTGTCATAGTGCTCAATGAGTTTCTGCATGCCCAATTCATAGAAGTTTGTCGCTGGTGAGGAAAGCCACGCAGTTTGCACTTCGTCTTCCTGAAATGTAGGCTGCCGATGAACTCCTTTAGGGGTGGTCAAGAATCTGATTAATTGGGAACAACTTGACCACCTGCCTTACAGTCCAGACCTCTCATCCAGTGACTACCACCTGTTCCAGTATCTAAAGGAATTCATCGACAGCCTGCGTCTCAGCGACGATGAAGAAGTGAAAGCTGGATAGCTTTCCTCACTGGCAGCAGACTTCTATGACGTGGGCATGCAAAAGCTCATTGAGTGCTATGACAGGTGTTTATTTAAATAAACTTGGAAACTATGTGGAAAAATAAAGGTATATAGAATCCGGCAAAGAAAACATTTTCAAAATTTTCAAAATTCAAAATATATATAGTAGTTTTGTTTTTATTACAAAACGGTATCTACTTAAAAAACATGCTTCATATTTAGCATGGATCTTTTGTTACTCATGGTCTGCTGAGATCAAGGGCTGGAATGATTTTCTTTCGTTAGAGCCTAGTTTCTGATCATTGGCGGCTCAAGGGATGAGCTAGCAGGGCAGTTGCCTGGGGGTGCCCATGTGCAGGGGTGATAAATTTGGAATCACCCACCCTGTTGAGATGCCATAGCAAAGATCTGCCCATAGTGCTCCTGTGCCTCGGACCAGCCCCGTTCCTGGCTAACAATACAGATATTGGTTGTCTACACTAAGAAGAGACCATATACTTTTTCTTTATTGAGGAAGTAAAACATGTTCACCTTTGGGCTGTCACAAACATGTTTTAGGAAGGTACTAGAATTTTCATCACCCTAAATCCTGTAGTCGTGGGTGTTGACCATACCAATAACATGAAATGTGCTCTCATAATTGAAAGCACAGTTCGGAGATTTCTCATTGTCTTCTCATACAGCATTTGCATACAGAACTGCTGAGAAGCATCAAACAATGAAAAATGCATTTACTCTAAGTGTAAACATTTTTGTGGTATTCACCATGCATACCATGTGGAATATCAATTGGCCCAAGACAAACTTTGCTTTCATTTTGTGAATTTCAAATAAAGCTCTCCCTAACCTGTTCCATGACATCAAACAAATAAATGCTCAAATGAATTACCGTAAGTACACAGAACAAAATTGTTGTGCCCTGAGTAAACTGTGTTTTTCTCCATTTAGGTTTTTCATCAGTAGATAACATTACTGGTGATCAAGGAAGAATTAATGTGTCGGTTTTCCATTGCTTTCCTCGTGGTTAGTAAAGGATAAACAAACGTGCATGTCGCAGCGGGATTTGAACCTGCAGCTTGAGTATCTCAAAATCTACTTCAACCTGTGCCCCCAGCACTCAGCCACTGAACCAGCAGTAAATTATACTGGATGGCTTACTGGGAGCATCCTTGTGATATCAAGTGTGAAAGAGCCTTTCAACTTGCATTGCAGATTTGACCTCTATAAATCAAAATAAATAATGAGAGCATTCTGCACTTGTGAAAGCAGCCATATTGATCTCACTTGCTCTCAGCACATGCTAGTAGTGGAAGTATTGATTATTATAATTCAGTAAGTGATCGGTTAACGAACAATTCGGATAATGAACACTTTTGCGAAAGATTTTTATGTTCGGGAAATGAACATCAAACAAATATTATGCAAGATTTGGAGAACTGTATTTTTCTGTCACTCTATGAACAATTTCTGCAATGAGACTTTGACAGTTGTATACATAACCAGAATGATGAGATGAATAAGGTCTTAAGACTCGTAATTTCCCCAATGTTACATTTCGTGTCCAATGTGCACAGATGGAATACTATAGCCAGCTGTTGGGCGCTCACTGAATCACTGTCAGTTGTAGAACAAAAGGCACATTCTCCAACGTCAATGAAACGAACTATTGTGAGAGTGAGTCACGTGATCAGCGTGAACTGTGCAGTGCGATTCGTGGAATTTAAGAAACCCCATGAAGAACTGAGCATTAATAATAAACCCGCTTTTTTTCTTTTTGCAAATGGCAAACCGTGATAGAAAAGAATCGATAATGTCAGTGCTTAATACTGTACGAACAGTTGTAAATAAGCATATTGTAAATGTTGTTGACAAAAGTAGCAGTGACACAGATTTGCTTGAAAGTATTATGGAGGAAATCAAATAAGCCGAATTAAGCTTTTCTGTAGTTTCTCCATCTACATTCACTGTTTCAATTTTGATAGTAGTGTTTCGGTTTCCTCATTGCTCTTCTGCCATCTTGAATACACTGAGCAACCTCAGTCTGAGGCTAGTGTGTTTTGTGCGTGCACCAAACGCACACAATTAAATGCACTGGCAATTAAACTAAGCGCACAGAGCAATATTGTGCAAATTATGTGCAATGGAGAATGCACGTAAAGCAATCCGCATTGGGCAGATTGCTTTAGGCATCACAAATGTAAAAAAAAACAAAAAAACCACACGACTGATGAAAATGCAAGACTGTATGTACTAGTATGAACAAAAAGAGTTCAGAGACTGGCCTTCCTGACAGATATGCATTGTTATTATACATAACCATCTTCAAAGTACTCACTCCCCTTCTGCAACTATGTACTTCTGCCAATGCAAATACAGTTGCTGAAAACATTCCTGGAAGCCTTTGGAGGCGATGGCCTTCAGGGCAGCAGTTGTTGCTTTCTGAACTTCAGATGCATTCTTGAAACTGCGTCCTTTGAGTTAGTTTTCAAACAAGATAGGTAAAACTTGCATGGAAGGGTTGACCTTCTCATTTTGGCCAGTGCAACCTGCACCATCAGGAGTGCCAAGAAAATAATTTCACACGACACATTGCGTTCTCACCGTACACCTGCTGCAACATGTGCAGTGTTTCTCTTGGCGATTTCCCAAAACGCTGACAGAATTAGATATTCACACATTGTTTTTCAAACGCCATTTCTGCCTCCGACAAACGTGAACAACTACAATTCACTGATACGCATTGTTTGGAAAAACCCTGCACTGCGAAGCTGTTTCCTCCTTATCACGTCTCGCGTCATATGTGCCTCTATGCCACGGTCAAATAGTTCCTCCTCTCCCTCCAAACCTGATTGGAAATATCAGCACAGTCTCTGAACTTATTGATTGTACTAGTATATTATTATTATTATTATTATTATTATTATTATTATTATTATATAATTATATAAAATAAACATTTTACATAGTAAGAAATTATATAATTTTTATTTAATTTTTGGGTCTCTGGAACAAATTAATCAAACTCCCATATGGTAAATTGATGATCTGTTAATGAACAATTCGGGTGCCGAACATAGTCTTGGAACGGATTAAGTTCATTAACTGATCAGCCACTGTATTAAATGCATCAAACTTGATGAGTCACATTTCAAAACACTGCTTTAAAGCTGTTTTTGAAAAATCCTGTAGAATGAACCATTTCATCTTAAATGGAGATAGATTCTGCAGGTAATAGAATGAATGTGAATAATAATAAAAAATACAAAAAAATAAAATAAAAATACAAAAAAAAAAAAAAAAAAAAAAAAAAAAAACCCACACACAGAAAACATATTTTCAATATCTTAATATTTTCCATAGTTTTTCATAACAGGAAAACAATAATCTCTTAAACAACATTTACATTGTGTTACCTTAAATGGCATTCAAGAAGATTCTCTTGAAAAGTAAAGAAAGGAAACTCGCAATTTCCAAGCTCAGTCTCCTCTCATTCTAATTTTTTTCACTATTCCCATAAAAGCAGGGAATTTGAACATCCCTTGTGAATCAGTTGAAAAATTGAAGATTATTTAAAGCTCATTTTTGTATTTCTATATCTGAAATTTACTGGATAGAGGTGTAGCAGGGTTTAAAAAGAGGGTGACTTCATAAAACCCTGATTGTAGGCTATGTTACAACGCAGTAGGCACTCTGCGCGGGTTTAGAAGGCCGACAAAATGTCAGTGCAATTATTGTGATTTTAGTGACAATTTGGATCAGTGATTCCAAATTTTGAAGAAACGTGCTCTTGGAAAGTTCGACCTAACAGCGATCAGTGCAATCGGGTAAAATAATTTTTACAAGTAACGTGCAAATAGATAACGTGAAACGCATGTTAAGCACTAGCAATTAGAGTGCGTTTCCCGAGAAGGTTGCCATCATAGCCTCAATCATTGCGATTAAGAGCGTTCAGACAACACGCCCACATGTGTTTGTTTGGAGGAAGGCGTTGCTTCTGAGCAAAGTGCTTATGGTTGGTTGTGCGCCATCTCTCGTCAATATTGTCAATAGATAGTTGGAGCATGGAATAATAGAGGAGGTCATGGTTGGAGCCAAGTTTGATAAACTCCAATATTGTAATACCAGGGATGGATGAAAGTATTACAAATCCATCCCTGATAATACAAATCAGTGATCAGACATGTTTCCCGACAACTTCTCTCCCTGCAAAGTCTTGTGAACTTTTAAAATATATTCGACGGCCGCGTGGAAATGATCACAGCCCACTAGATAATTGGCAAAGTTGACTTTTGCAGTGCACTGCAGAGAAGCATCCCTCAGAGACACCCAAATGAACAACTCATTCATAGCAACTGTTTCGTATCCGCCCTGCAGTGAAGCATCATTTAAAGATGCCACTGTTGACCCATTATTTCGCAGCATTTTGTTCAGAAGTTATTAATTACTATTAGAAATAATAAAATTTATTTTAATTCGTAAATACAGGTCGAACCTCACTATAACGAATCTCAGGGGGCCATAAAAAAATTTCGTTATACTGAAACTTCGTTAAAATGAGGGGTAGCTCAAATATGCTAAAAAAAACTGATTAAAGCCACGTTAAGTTTAATTTACTGTACAGAAAAATATATTTGAAATTTTGTACACTGTACTTTGTCTAACAATGCACACAACAGGTACATTGGCCCCAAGTGAATTTTTTTGAGCATAGACATTGTTTTAATTAAGCTTTATCGAAAAAATTTGTGATCTTAGATTGACCTAATTTAGAAATAAACAAAAAACAAACAAAAAAGTTATCTGGAATATCATCACAGCGGTAAAGAAATTTTCGCACTTTATCGAGATAATTCATGGCAAACTGTGGGGTCACATTTTCGTCTTCTTCCTCGCCTTCTCCTTCTTCGCTGTCAACTAGGTTACATTGTTGTACAGTCACACTTGCGGCAGTTTCATCATCTGTTAAATGATGTGCCACCTACCTCTACATTCATATCAGCATCTACAAAGTCCTCAAACAGAATTTCATTTGAAACCCCTGTTGAAGTTGCCACAGATGGCCAGAGCTGTTCAATTTCATCATCATCACAAACTTCTTCCATTTCTGGGTCTGCCCCATCCCACTTTGCAGCAGAAATCATTTCCATGGCTTGCTTTACATCTACTTTCTTCTCTGACGCTGATTCCAGATTCAGAAGGATTTATTTCAGTAGTTGCTTTCTGTATCGAGCTTTTACAGAGGGATGATATCTAGGTCTAAAGGCTGTAGTAGAGGGGTACGTTTTGGTGGGAAAAACTCAAGACGAACGTTTGAAAATCGAGTATCGATTCAAAATTCGTTACATCGAGGTTTTTCTAAAGTGTGTGGGGGCTAGAAAATGTTTTTATTAAAGTGAAATTTCGTTAAACTGAAATTCGTTAAAGTGAAGTTTTTTGTACATTAGATTAGTTAGATCTAGGCGGGACCAGAAAAATAATTCGTTAGAGTGAAATTTCGTTATAGTGGGGTTCGTTAAAGTGAGGTTCGACCTGTATTTAACAATGATCAGTTAATTTTATTGAAACGCTTAGTATAAGAATTTACAAAATTATTACTAATTAACAACTGATTTAAACATTTGATATATTAAAAAAAATTACTAAATTGCAAAAAAATAAGTTGAGTGGGTCTTGTATTACATAAATGAATTCTGTATATATACTGTCGCGATCTATATATCTTAGGTAATACTAGGTCGCGATCTGTTTGATTGTGATTTGTTTGAAGTAGGATCTTGCAAAAACCCCACCGGTCAAAACTCCTAGAGTAATAGCACAAATGAGGACATATCCTAGAAATAAACCTTAATTTTTTTATTTTTTTTTTATTTTTATTTATTAGTACTGGTAATCCAATACGTCCATCCAGGGCCTGTATGGTCTGAGGCCGACGAGTTGGGTCCCTGGATGGACCTAGATTAACGACTACTGTATGATGGTCACAGCAGCCGGGGGCGGGGTGAAGATCGTGAATCACGGATGGTCGCCCATCCAGTGACTAGCCGTGCCTGATGTTGCTTAACTCTGATTTATACATTATTTTATCGAATTATTTGAAAAATATCTGTTTTTTTTTTATCAGAATTTACTAGAGTTTTTATTTTCGTATTTGGAGAGAGGGATCTTTTTTAATTTATTTTCTAATATTAATTTACCGAATTAATTATTTGGTGATGGCATTGGCCATAAAATTTATACAACGTATTTTCATTATTGTCGTGCATCCGGGTGAATATGACATTAAATTTAAGTGATAAATGAAAAATTAAGCCACGAGCCTACATTACAGTCAACAATGACTTAATTGCTCAGAGCGTCGCGATCTCAGACTGGAATTTTCTTTTTCTTTCCTATTTTCATTTATTATTTATTTAAACGCATTTAACATCTGTATTGTAACATTTTAACATCTGAGGCATCGTGTTTAAATAATCCATCAGCTTTTCTTTAATAAATTTGATACTTGGGGTCTTTGTTACTATTTACATATACGGTGGCTACGCTATGACCTATCCATTAACAGTATTTTTATATTTGTTGTGTAAGACCATGTAGCGAATGTACGAATAACTCCCGTAATAAGAAAAATAACCAGATTTACTACTACTCCAAAAGAAAAGATCGACATACTATAACTACCATCACTACTTCTGCTGGTCTTACCATTACTGATGGACTGGATATTAGTAACTGTTTTGCCCAGCATTTCAGTGAAACTGTCTCTACTTCTTTCAACACATTCTCGGAGAACTGTCTACCTATTGTCCCCATATTGATAATCTCATCTTAACGGAGTTCACTGATAGAAATGTTGCCTAAGGCATTAATAGATTACGGGCCAAGCCTTGCAATTCTCTGACAGAGGATCCTTCCTTTATTCTCAAAGGCCTTCAAGATGTCATAATTATTCCTCTTAGGCGCATCTTTAATTTGTGTCTAAAAGCTGGCCACTATCCTAAAATAAGGAAGAGTGCGGTTGTGGTTCCTGCCTTTAAGGGTGGTTCTGCCAAATGGGCTGACATTGCTAGCTATAGGCCGATCTCTATCCTTCCACCCACTGCCAAAGTCTTTGACAACATCATTCATAAACATCTACAATATGTCCTTCCTCATGTTCCTGTGTCTTAACATGGTTTCATTCCCCGACGTTCCGTTGTGAGCAATCTTGTATCTCTCACCACTCATGCTCATGATGCTCTTGACCACTGCCAGCAACTTGACGTGGTCTACTTTGATATGCAAAAGGCGTTTGACTCTGTCAATCATGAGTTACTAATTAAAAAATTGTTTGCGTATGGGATTGTTGATGGACTCCTTCGGATAATGCGCTCTTTCCTATTGGATCGACAGTTTGTATCTATATTACATCATTCATCATTGCCCTATAGGCCTCACTGTGGTGTTCCACAGGGCCTTTATTATTTGTTATCTTCACTGCTGACCTCCCCGAGGTGATTAGAAACTCCCATATATTGAT
>JAHWFO010083564.1:0-10642 GCA_023313115.1 Rhysida immarginata
CATACATTGTTACATAATGATACGAAGTCATAATTTAGAGCTTATTATTGGTAGAAATGCGATAAAAGATGACTTTTTATAGTGACGTAACAATGTATGAAATTTTCGCGCTCAGGCTTTGAGTAGAGGTGGTGTTGACTCAAACCCTGAGCGCGAAAACGTCATACATTGTTACATCACCTACGATAGGGTCGAGGCCAACGAGATAACAAAGCCTGGAAGCGAAAAATACCCCGGACCAGTGCTAGCAATAATCCAACCATCATTGTTTCCATCTTGGATGTTGACAATCAGTGTTTTTCCTTTCGTTGGATACAATGATGGTTGAATTGTTATTAGCAACCAGTCGATCAGGTGACTTTTTCGCTTCCAGGCCTTGTTAACTCGTTGGCTTCGGGTAGGGTATTGTTAATCATATTTCTACCAATAATAAGCCCAAAATTGTCCATACCGCGTAGCCTAAGAGAAAGACAGGCCCTAGCGCGGAAAAGTCACCTGATCATCTTAGTCCGAGTAACAATGTGACCTTCATTGTTTCCAACAAACGAAAAACTGCTGATTATTAAACTCGAAGATGGAATCAATGAAGATTACATTGTTATTCGGACTAAGATGATCAGCTGACATTTCCGCGCCAGGGGCCAACGCCACCTAAGAAACAAAGCCTGGTCACTGCGTCATCACACCAGGGCTGACAATCCAACCTTCATTGTTTACAACAAACGAAAAAGCACCTGTAGTAATCAGCGTTTTTTCGTTTGTTGTAAACAATGAAAGTTGGATTGTCAGCCCTGGTTTGATGACGCAGTCCACAGGCAGTGAGAAGGCTTTGTTTTTTAGGTGGCGTTGCAGGGGCTGTCTTTCTCGTGGGCTACGCCCTACCGTAGGAGATGTAACAATGTATGATTTTTCCGTGAGCAGGCTTTCTCTCTAGGCGGTATTGGGCAAGCTGATTATTGAAACAAACACGACAAGCTAATTGTTTACACAAGAAAGCAAACAAACATAAATCGAATGCACTTCACGTATGTATTACTAATCGAGCTACCCGGCGGTGCCCGGGATAATTACACTTGTAGGTAAACAGAACAGTCTCAAAAAATTAAATTATAACTCCCAAACAAAATAAAAAAACTCAATCAATACAGCACAAAGCAAAGGAACTATCCATTCTACGAAAAACAGAAATTCTGGGTGATATACCAGGACCTTTCTAACTCTTCTCGACTCACCTCACCACTGCAAGGCATCAGATACCCTGTTGCTTTATTCGAAATTCCCGTTGTTCAGATATTTCAAATGCCCGTATAGATTTTTCTGTTTTTAGTTGTAGAATTTCTCTGACCAATACTCGTTCTTTCTTTTTCATTTCCAGACACGTAAAACTTTTGCCAGTCGGCTGGACATTTTATAGGGAGCTCAAGGGAGACACGCGTGACTCCTTTCCCTCAACAATAGACACTAATTTATTAATGATCTGTCACTGCATCATCCTATTATGCTCATTATTATTAATTCTTGGAAACGAACGTTCAATCATCGCATTATAAGCATGTCAGTTTCAAGAATAAACCCTTTCCCACAGAATGTAGCCAAATGTATTTTTATGAAACGTTTGGATCTGATGTTCTACCAAATAAGCAAGGTGATAACCCCAGCGTGGCTCGGGCTTTTATTTTGGATTAAATTTTGCAATATCTTAAAAATGAACACGTGAAAACGCTTAGAATTAATAAAGTAAAAAATCTTAATGAAAATTCGAAAAAAAAATTTTCAATGTTTAACAATGATGTACCTCTCCAAAGATGCTACTGCTAGTTTAAATAATTTCTTACTCACATAATCTTACTTAAGATGTACACTTGATGTCGTTGCAATTCCCAATCTTCCCTCGATGTCTAGAAGCAAAACTTGGTCATTCATCCCTTGGTGTAGTCTAGCGGTCGCCGATTCTTCTATTTACTTGCCTCTGACGTCTTTCCACTCTTTCTCAATAGTCTGCTAACTCTCCATTTTCTCCAGTTACTGATCATTTCTAAATATTTTCAAGAAATTGTTAAGTACTAAGAACTCTCTTTTCTAAGAAAAGCCTAAATAACAGAAATTCTATGCATTGTTACAAATTGAAACATATCTATATTGCACAAATTTTACTTTGCATTTTTGGTCATGAGATATATATTGTTGGTCTGTGCAGCATGTTTGTGAATTGCGTGTTGACACCATTGTTGATAACTAATGTTGCACAAACTTTGGTTTGCATTGTTGGTCATGAGATATTTTTTATTATGCCTTGCTATAAACATGAATATCGATTTTTTTTATCAATAATTATTATTTTTTCGAAATCTGATATAGACAGTGACCTTCCTCATGCATTGAAGGTCAAGTATGCAAAATTTCATCAAGATCTGAATAAAATGTACATTTGTATAAAAATAAACAAACCCACAAACATCGTTCTTCTATATATATAACTAGAAGAGGTACCCGGCGTTGCCCGGGATAATTACACGTGTAGGTGAACAGAACAATATCAAAAAATTAAATTATTACTCCCAATTGGTTAAATAATAACTCAATCAATACAACACAGAGCAAAGGGACTATCCACTCTACGAAAAATACGAAAAACAGGAATTCTAGGTGATATACCGGGACCAGATAATTTAGACTCAAAACTTTCATGCTCTTGACGTAGAAGCTCTTGCTCTATTCGAAACTCGTTCTTTTTCTTTTCTTTCCAGGCACATACATTTTTGCCAGTCGTTTGGACGTTTGATAGGGATCTCAACGGAGATACGCGTGACTCCTTTGCATCATCAATAGATGCTGCCTTATTGATGTTCTGTCACTGCATCATCATTTTATGCTCATTATTAATGATTCTTGGAAACGAACGTTCAATCATCGCATTATCAACATCTCAGTTTCCAAAATATACACATTCCCACAGAATATATTCAAAATGCATATTTATGAAATGTTTGGATCTAATGTGCTACCAAATTAGCTAGGTGATAATCCCGCGTGTGCCTCGGACTGTTTTTATGATTAAAATTTGCAATATCTTAAAAATAAACACATGAAAACGCTTAGAATTGATAAAGTAAAATTCATAATGAAAATTCCAAAAATATGTTAAATGCTCACAATGGATGGACTTCTCCATGTATGCCGCTGCAAGCCTAAATAATTTCTTAGTCCCGTAATCTTACTTTAGATGTTCCCCTTGATGTTGTTGCAATTCCCACTCTCGATGTCTTGAAGCAAAACTTGGCCATTCCTTGCATTGTTGGTCATGTAATCTTTCTCATTAATATGCCCTGCCATAACCATGAATATCGATTTTTTATCGATAATTATTATTTTTTCGAAATCTGAGGTAGACAGTAACCTTCCTTATGCTTTGAAGGTCATGTATGCGAAATTTCATCAAGATCGGAATAAAACTGTAGATTTGTATAAAAAACATACAAACAAACAGACCCACAAACATCCTTCTTTATATAGATAGATAGATTAAGAAGATGTGTTGCTTAAAATTTTAGCTATTACTGAAATTGATATAATCCTCTGAGTTCTCGGTAGGGGGCCGCCAGGCTCCCAATACAAACCAAGCTATAACTTTTGTACAATAAGGCCTAACAACCTGAAATTTTGTATTTGTGCCCCTCCACTTATTATAGTGACGAGCCGCTACTGCTCGTAACATTTTGATGCTAAAACCCTTTTATCGTTGGATAACGATGCCTTAACTAATTTTTTTTTTTAGGTGGCGTTGTATAAATACGATTAACAATATCCGCTTTAGTGTGATGTAACAGTGTGTGACGTTTCTGTGCGCAGGCCTTCTGTCTAGGTGATTTTGCCTTGGCCAACGCCTCCTAAAGATAAGGCCTGATTGCGAAAACGTCATACATTGTTACATCATCATCCGAAGATACGTTTAAACGCATTACTACCAATAATAAGCCCTGAAATGCAATTAAACGTATCTTCGGATGATGATGTAACAATGTCTAACGTTTTCGCGCTCAGGCCTTATCTTTAGGAGGCGTTGCCTTGGCGCGGAAAAGTCACCCGATCGTCTTAAGGCTGTTTCACATTACCACTTTTGCGAACGAAAATCGGACGACAAAATACAGGCCGAATTTCGGACGGCAGAAATCTCGTTGGCACACGACAACCGTCTACGAAATTCGCAGGTTGCTTTTACATTGACAGCGCTGTCGGCATGTGCAAATAAATGCGCAAAGAAAACAAACATGTCTGCCATGTCTGTCGGGTATCCTGATTATCGATCATCATCATCATTAATTTTAAGAAAGAAACGTTTATTGTTTGCAAGGCAGTGCATTCTGCTACGCAGGCATATAATATTAACATTTTTAACAGCATACTGTTGTTCAGCGAAATAATATAGAGCTATTTTAGTTAACTTCATTAATTTAATTAATCTCAACAATTAGACATTTTATAAACATAACCCATTTTCAGCATCTCTTTTATAACTGCAAACATTCCATCCGAGAAAAACACTCAACGATGATAGACAGATAACAATATTCTTCTTCTTCGAGCATACGTAAACAATAGCTTTAAACGTTATTTTTGATTGGCTCTCGCACATGGTGGAATCGGTCCGATGCGAAAAATATCTAATCGAACTGGACGCATGATTTTCGCATCGTATGCACCAGGCAACCGACAGTCGGTCGTTTCGCATGTAATGTGAAAGCTACATCGGGCTGCGAAAATGCCGTCCGATATTTTTTCGTCCGATTTTTGTTCGCAAAGGTGGTAATGTGAAAAGGCCTTTAGTCCGAATAACAATGTAACCTTCATTGTTTCCAACAAACGAAAAATTGCTGATTGTTAAAATTCAAGATGGAAACAATGAAGGTTACATTGTTATTCGGACTAAGATGATCATGTGACTTTTCCGCGCCAGGGCAACACCACCTAGACAGAAGGCCTGCGCACAGAAACGTCATTCATTGTTACATCACACCGAAGCGGCTATTGGTAATCGTATTTCTACCAATAATAAGCCGTAACTATTGGTGGTGTTGGCCAGGGCCTGTCTATCTCGTGGGCTACGCAAAAAGCTATTCGGACGTCAGCAATATCTGAAAAATGGGAGCTTCGTCTAGAGCAGGAGAGTATAAGAGCTTCTTCATTAAAGGCAAAGGAAATTCCAAGGAAAAATGTATCTAAAATATCCAGTGATATTCTCCGGTGGTGAAGATGGAAATCAGGTTATCCAACAAAAGGATAAATAAAGTCCCGGGCAACGCCGGGTTATCAGCTATACTCTGTTCAACGAAAGTAACACTGGGCGTGTCTAATTAAATTTCCAATTTCAATTGTTAGACATTGTTGCTAAGTAAAATTAACAATGTTTAAAAATTGAAATTATAACTTTAACTGGACTTTATAACGTCCAGTTTTTCTTTCATTAGTGATGTTTTCACTGGCTTGCATTATTAACATTGTTCTGACAATGCCGTACCACTCATTCTCAACTGGTTGGATCATGAATTTTTTTTTTATTTTTTATTTCATTTATAATTATTTAAATTTAAGTAAATAAATATAACTTATTATGATGAATATTCGATTACTGTCGTTTAAATAATCATCAATTAATAATAATAACAATATAATGTTAATACTTTTATGAATTTGAATTTTTTAGTAAAATTTTACGGACCTTTATCATCTTCTTTTATTTTAAAGATGATGTTCTTTGGTCGCCCACTGAATACCTGCGCATTTTTAATAAATGCCTCTTTAATAGCAGCATAATCTCCCAGTACAATTGCCAGGTTATTACCTAAGGACATACTGAAATGAAAATATAAAATTCAATGTATGGTTGCTCAGTATCTTTACTTAAAATCCAATTCTTATCTTAGTTTACTTTATATTTCTTTATTATAAAATGTTATAACAAATGGCTATTTCGCTTAAGTGGCCAGCCAACTTGGCCGAAATTTTAATATTACTAATTTTAAGTAGTCAAGAGAGAAAGTTTTTAAAAAAGTTAAAGCATAAGTGATAAGGAAATTCAACAGAAAGCTAATATCACTGACAACTTAAAAATGAACAAGAAATTAAGCCTTCCAAGGAAGGTATAGGAAAGTAACGTAAGCTATGAGTTTATCAATTATTACCCCTTCATAAGCAATTTTTAACTCTCAATTTTTTTTATCAAACCATGTATTTTCTCGAACATAGTATTTAGAAAATGTAAAAGAACCCTATCTTCTTTCCTTTCTCATCATTTTCGATCGAATGATACATCACACGCCATATGTTGCAATAGTTCTAAAGACCAACTAACTGCCACCCCCACAACTTCGATAATTTTGCTTAGAGGAATAAGCATATGGAATTTCACTCCTTTACATACCAAAATAGGTCACTATTATTAGAGAATTTAAGTAGCGGAAGAATGGAGCTACGTATTGTTTTCACAATGTCCGTCCGTCCGTCCCCTTCATAATTTCCGCATTTTTTGAGGTAGAAGATTGAAATTCGGAAAGTAGCTTACTATGGGCATGTGCACCTTCACTATTTAGTTTGGTTTTGATTGGCCCATTGGGGTCGTAATTTCGGGGGCGGAAATTAGAGGAAACCATAAGGTCTACTTGTATTTATACATAAAAAGGAGTGAAATTCGGCATGCAGATTCCTCTAAGCAAGATCATAATTACTACGAAGTTTGAGCCAAACTGTCCCAATGGGGTCGGAATTGTGGGGGTGGGAGTTACTTGGTCATTAGAACTATGGCAACATATAGCATGTCATATATCATTCGATCAGAAATGATGAGAAACGAAAGAAGTTAGAGCTCTTTCTCTAAATACCAGTTCGAGAAAATCAATTTAAAAAATTGGGGATGGGGTTAAAAAGTGAGATCAAAGGGTAAAAATAGATGATCTCAGGAATTCCGCTACTTTCCTATGCGTCTTGGAAATTATTATCTCTCGGGAAGATTAACGTCTTGCTAATTATTACTAGTGACCCACCTGTCTTCGCACGGGTGCAATTTACTAATATTGTTCATTCGATCGATTTAGAGTTTATATCGTATGGCATAAAAGAGAAACATAAATAATATCAAAATTGGTTAAGTTTAATGGTTTCAGTTATAATTTTATCGTGAAACTCAGATCAAAATTTGTCCACGGCTTACAGATTTAAGCCGGCCAGTCAATACAGAATGTCTTTATATACAATGTTTACAGCGGTCTTTTCATTACACAATACGAACAAATTTTGTCTCGAAGTGACGCGCGAAAGGGCTACCTATTGCTGTTTATTGGAAAATCAGTCAACGCTCAAATCTAAACTCGGAACGTTGAATGTTTGACTTTGTGATTTGGTGATCGTAATTGAATAACAATTTTATGAGAAATTGCGGTCGATTAAATTGGAAACGTAGATCCGTTGGCGTTAATGGAATCCGGGGAATTAAAACGACTTCTCCAGTTCCACATTCGGTAATATTGTGCACTCTGTTATGAATGATTTTAAAGATTTTACCTGCAAACGTGTACCATTGCAGAATTTGGGTAGATTAAGGTTGCGTAATAAAATAAACCATTAAGGAATGACATAACCAAGTACCGAAAGGTGAAAGTAAACCATTTGCGGAAATATATTTTTAAACAGTCCTATGATAACATTGTAAGTTTCTAAAGGATCATAAAGATACGATTACACCACGTACCTTTGAAACAATTTCAACTATCATTAATTTTACGTTATATTCATTCATGACATCTCATTCCAAGCGGTTGACATATTACATGCCATATTTTAGCATTGAAAGTTCCAATGAGCCATCATGGTTCCTCTAAAGCAGGTTCCTTGACACCAAGATGGACTATCATTAATTTTACGTTATATTCATTTATGACACCTCATTCCAAGTCGTTTGATATATTACATGCCATATATTAGCATTGAAAGTTCTAATGAACCATAATGGTTCCACTAAACCAGATTCCTTGAAATCAATTTTTTTTATTAGTTACGATAATCCAATACGTCCATCCAGGGCCTGTATGGCAAGAACCCGACGAGTTGAGTCCCTCGATGAACCTGGATTAACGACTGCTGTATGATGGTGACAAAAGCCGGGGGGGGGGGGGGGGTGAAGAACGTGAATCACGTATGGTCACCCATTCAGTGACTAGCTGTGCCTGATGTTGCTTAACTTCACAGAAGTTGTGTTTCAGTGAAAACCCAGCAGGCCACGGCCTCCCCCAATTTTGACTATCATTAATTTTACGTTAAATTCATTCATGACGCATCAGTGCAAGTCGTTTGATATATTACATGCCTTGTTTTAGCATGCAAAGTTCCAATGGTTTGGTTAGGTTTGGTATGTTTGGTATTAACGTCCTTTTCAACTAATATGGTCATCTCAGGACGGCGATATACAGGCCGCAAATGTTGCCTCGCAAGGGTTCTTTAAGGTGCAGCCAGCAAACGACTACACGGGACCAACGGCTTTGCTTCCATTCCGAAGGAAGTGCGTGATCTCAGGAATTCCCCCTGAAAAATCCTCGTCCTCCTCGGCCGGGATCGAACCAAGTTCCAATGAACGAAAATGGTTTCACTAAACCAGATTCCTTAAAAACAATTTGGACTATCATTAATTTTAAGTTATATTCATGCCTGGTACATCATCCCAAGTCTTTTGATACATTACATGCCATATTTTAGCATTGAAAGTTCCAATGAACCATACAGGCTCTACAAAACCAGAATGGTTCCACTAACCCAGGTACCTTGAAACCAAATTGGACTATCATTAATTTTACGTTATATTCATTCATGACACCTGATTCCAAGTTGTTTGATATATTACATGCCATATCTTATGATTGAAAATATTTGAGGGTGTCATATGGGTACCATTAGAGCATGTTCCTTTGTTTAGATTTCAACCATTTTCAAAATGGTTCATGCCCGGAATCTATTTATTAATCGGCGAAATTAGTAATTTATATCCGCTTCTATCTCGTTATTACGATTTGTTTGATATATTAGTTAATATATCTCTCCATTGAAAATTGCTAGGTGGGGTCGTAAAGGTACCATTTGTGCACGTGCTATTGAACCGATTTAGATAACATATGTGATTGTTTCGTGCCATTTACCTTATTCGTCGACTGCCGAAAATAATTATGAATAACTCCTTCTATCTCCTCATTATCTTTTGTTTGATTTATTACCTAATATAACTTCCCATTGTAAATTGCTTGGCGGAAAAGTAGAGGTACCATTTGTGCACGTGCTAATGAACCGATTTAGATAATATTTTTGACTGATTCGTGCCATGGACCATATTCATCGACTGACGAAAACAGATATTAAAAATCTTTCTTAGCCTCGGCGGAGTTAAAGTTATAGACAGACAGACATGTTTACTCACACAGATAGCATAAAGCACCTTTTGGTACTTAATAATCCATTAAGAAATGACATAATCAAGTATCGAAAAGTTAAACTAAACCATTCGGGGAACAATATTTTTAAACAGCCCTATATAAACATTGTAAGTTTCTAATGGACCATAAAGATAAAAGTACACATCGTACCTTTGAACAATTTGGATTATGTTTAATTTTACGTTATATTCCTTCATGAAACATCATTGCAAGTTGTTTGATATATTACATGCCATATTTTCGCATTGATATTCCAATGAACCATCATTATCACTAAACCAGGTTCCTTGAAACAAATTTCGACTATCATTAATTTTACGTAATATTCATTCATGACACATCATTCCAAGTCCTTTGAGATATTACATGCCATATATTAGCAATGAAAGTCCAATCAACCATAATGGTTCCACTAACCTATAATAGTTCCACTAAACCATAATGGTTCATCTAAACTTGTTTCTTTGAAATCAATTTTTTTTATTAGTACCGATAATATAATACGCCCATCCAGGGCCTGTATGGTTAGAAGCTGACGAGTTGGGTCTCTGGTTGAACCTGGATTAACGACTGTTGTATGATGGTCACAGAAGCCGTGGGGGTGAAGATCGTAAATCACGGATGATCACCCATCCAGTGACTAGCCGTGCCTGATGTTGCTTAACTTCACAGAAGTTGTGTTTCAGTGAAAACCCACCAGGCCTCGACCTCCCCTAATTTGGACTACCATTAAGTTTAATTGAAAGTTCCAATGAACCACAATGGTTCCACTAATCCATTTTCTTTGAAACCAATTTGGACTATCAATAATTTTATAATAAAATTTGTAGAGACTTTACAACACAACAAAGGGAGAACAGAGTTTCCGACTAGTTTCGCCATTTTTTCCTGGCTTTATCAAGGATGCACACATGAGGACATAAGCCTTTATATACAGAAAATATGGTACAGAATGTGAACATGATTGGATGACGAAATAACAAATCGTAAATAATATAAATTATACAGTGGCGACATTGAAAGGAGAATGGTTGGATAAGGAACCAATAACAATGAAATTATAAAGAAACCTTGAGAGGAAAAATATTTGAATATAAAAAAAAATTGATGTCATAACACAAACAAAATTGAAAACGCGGACCTAGTAGAAGACTCATTCAGAATAAACATAA
>JAHWFO010083568.1:3107-14053 GCA_023313115.1 Rhysida immarginata
AAATATACGAGGCATGTTTTTTAAGTAAGTACCGTTTTGCGATTCCGCCGCCGCAGCGCTACGGTCGGCGTTCCGCGCATGCGCGCTGGTTAACTACATCTCTTGTCTACGCACTGACGCCATTACAGTCTGATTCTTCATTGTATACGTTGTTTACTGAGTGTTTAAGATGCCTCCGACAATCGTGAGTCCCGCCGATTGTGAAGTACGGGCTGTTATACGATTTCTTAGTGCTAAAGGCGTAAAACCGATTGATATTCATCGTGAGATCTGTGAAGTGTACGGACAAAACATTATGAGTGATGGAATGGTAAGGAAATGGGTGAGAGCATTTAAAGATGGCCGCACAAATGTGCATGATGAAGGACGGAGTGGGCGTCCTTCGGTCGTTAATGAAGATTTGGTGCAGAAAGTGGACGAAAAGGTGAGAGAAAACAGACGCTTTACAATTTCATCATTGTGCGACTGCTTTCCTCAATATTCTCGTAGTGTTTTGTATCGCATTGTGACCGAGAACTTGAATTACCGGAAATTGTGTTCACGTTGGGTTCCAAAAATGTTGACGGATTTGCACAAAGCCCAACGTTTAGGCAGTGCATTGACTTTCCTTGAGCGGTACCACAATGAAGGTGAAGATTTTTTAGACCAAATTGTTACTGGTGACGAAACATGGGTGGCCTATGTCACACTAGAATCGAAACAACAATCCATGGAATGGCGACATTCATCATCACCCAAAAAAGTGAAGTTTAAGCAAAAAATTTCTGCCCGGAAAATCATGTGCACAGTTTTTTGGGACAGAAAAGGAGTATTGCTAGTGGAGTTTCTGCCTCGTAATAAGACAATCAATGCAGCGTCTTATTGTGAGACATTGAACAATCTGCGTCGTGCAATCCAGAACAAAAGACGTGGCAAGTTGAGTAAGGGTATCGTTTTGCTGCATGACAATGCCCGTCCACATGTGGCTAATCGGACCAAAGATCTCATCAAATCTTTTAAATGGGAAACTCTAGATCATCCTCCATACAGCCCTGATCTGGCGCCCAGCGACTACCTGGGTGGTCAGCGTCTTCAAGACGATAACGAAGTCAAAACATTTGTGATACAGTGGTTAACAAGTCAGGCGGCAGAATTTTATGAGGAGGGTATTCAAAAACTGGTGCCACGTTATGACAAGTGCCTCAATATTCACGGAAATTATGTAGAAAAGTAGATTAAGGTACAGGCTTTCATGTAAAAATAAAATTATTACGATATCTTTGCACGTCTTTTTTTAATTCCAAAACGGTACTTACTTAAAAAACATGCCTCGTATGTACTATTTAGGTACGTAAAGGCGTGAAATTCAATATCCAGATTCCTGTAGGCAAGATCTACATTATTAAGAAGTTTAGGCCCAGGTATTTCATTGGGTTCGGATTTGCGGGGGTGGTAGTCACGTGGTCTTTAGAACTATGCCAACATATGGCTTGTGATATATCATACGTTCAGCTATGGCGCCTGATCGATCTCCCCGCCAGTGGATTTGTTTTTTCTTCATTTAATCTCCGCAAGTTTAAACTCCTGCTGAAGTATAATTGTAGTTTCCATGACGTGCTTATTTCACATCCCATTCACGCTAATTTTGGCATCCTCCCTCGACTTTCTTGTTTGATTCGCTACGAGAGGATCTTTCAAGGATCCTACCGCTATGTAAAGTTGCCAAGTGAATGTCATTTTTTTTTTAGCAGCAGTGGATGAACAAAATGGTTTGTCCCTGAGCGTATCAATATGCACCCTGTTTCGCTAAGGAGGTTCTATCTTTTTTTTAGATTCTTATTCAAAATTTTTCTCTTGTAAATTTGATCGGCCTCGGTGGCTCAGCAGGTTGCGTGATCGCCTCTGAAGCCCGAGTACGCGGGTTCGATCCCGGCCGAGGACGACGAGGATTTTTCAGGGGTAAATCCTAAGATCACGCACTTCCTTAGGAAGGGAAGTAAAGCCGTTGGTCCTGTGTAGTCGTTTGCCGGCTGCACGTTAAAGAACCCTTGCGAGGCAAAATTTGCGGCCCCTATAACGCCGTCCTGAAATGACCATAGCAGTTGAAAAGGACGTTAATACCAAGCTAAACCAAACCAAACCAATCTTGTAAATTTGCATTGCTTACATAAGTAGAGCGGATTACAAACAAACCAACACCTATTATTAGATAAAGAGCTTGAGGAGCAAGAGATTATTAATTTAAGAAGCAGTTTATTTATAAGTCTCTAATGAAATACCCAAGAACCAATTCCTTTAAAAATATTCTTTATTGATATTTTTAGAGAATACCTTTATCCCAATACTACACAACTGCTCGAGTGTGGCAGTGGAATTACACAGCGATATAAACAATTAATGTTCTTTCAAAAGGGCTTAGTTTTTTAGTTGTTTGCTAAATCAATAACAGGATGTTAAGTATTCCAAGAGGAAATTATTACGAGAAAAAAAGAAATTAACTATTTCCAAAAAAACTCTTGGTTAAGAATTATAAAGAATTAAAAGAAAAAATTAAACGATTAAATTTACATTTATTCTTTCCCAATTAACTATCCAAAATTATCTTAAAATTGATCCGTTAAATGGGGAGGGGGGGTTCCATACGATTTTCATTAAATAAACTTTAACATTAAATGGCGTTATTATTCCTATTATCAAATAAAAGTTAATTCCTTTGTTCTTCGCTTCCAATCGACGAAGGAGAATAAAAGGGGAAAATAAAATCGTGCCGCAAGGGAGAACCTGGATCTGGAAGAGGGTGTCTCGATTGTCTATTTGCAGTTTGCCGTGCTTCAGGAATGGAATGGCGAGTGATGAGCGCAGCGTCTGAAAACGAATCCTAGGAATAAATAAAACAGTGCACAGAAAACCTCATAGATATCAAATATACTGCAAAACCGAGAACTAAATATGATGTTTGAAACTTGCTTGTTCCATGCTAACAGCAGATCTTGCTGTAGTGTCAACCGTCATCAAGTTTATCAGTCGAGGAAAGCTGGAACAACTTGTAGTGGATGCAGCATTTACTGCGCGTCCCACTTGAGGACTTGAATAGTGCTCCATTAGCTAATCTGGCGTAGATGATACCCAGGTGGTTGGCGCAAGTTTCCGAAGGACTTGATGGAAAAGAAAAAAAAAACGAAAAAGCACAGTATTACCGGGGAAGGGATGGGAGAGGGGAGAAACAAAGGACTAGGCTATAACTACGGGAAAAATTAATTATGTTAGTTAGGATCGCTAATACTAAACTTACGACGAATATTCAAAACTATCCCTGGACATGGTCTTTATGGTCCTGGTCACTGGATTCCAAGGCCAACATCCTTTACGGTGCGGAATTCGTGGAAAGATGGAAAAAATCCGCTGTAGATAAGGCCTAGAAAGAAACACAGCTTGCGGAGTAAAATTTGTATGATAGTTCAATTAACGCTAATCTTGCCTCATTTTCTTTTGGTTGCAGGCGATCATCGAGCTGAATTTAGAGATCTTCCGATGAAGAAAGAACCTTGACGTATAGAGTTTCATCGCTGATTGCAGTCGCGTCAGCAAGGAATGGTATCCGATTGCGCTGTTCCAACTCGGATAGCCCGCCGGGGGAGAAGAGGCCTCCACTAGTCTCCACATCGGGAAAGCCATCACGAATTTGTTCGACAGTCTATTTCAATCATGGAAAAGGTTCAGCAGGATTGGGTAGCCCCATTGCTATCCAACTGTGAGGACTAGGTTCGCAACAGCTTTCATTACTGCACCATCGTCGCAGCTCAACTGTTCCTTCACGGCAGCTGCAGCACAAATCTGATTTTTTTGAAAATCTACCACCACCTCCTCAACTCTTGGGCCCGTAGCACGTTTTGACGTTCTGCCTCGAGAACTTTAAAACCCTTCTCACTACTTAATTGCTTTTTATATCGTTGATGACGTCCAACAACAATTAAAGTGACTACTGAAAAAACTATTAAACAGCTTTTCAAACAATAGACATTTATAATCAAAATTCGACAAGTGTTTATTTTTAAAATATTAACTTTTGAAATATTTGTTGAAGCAGGAAATAACTTTGCTGCCACTCATCTCAAACACTGATCTTTTTACATGAAACTTCCACAATAGGAATACTCCCGGGGTACCTCCACCAAAAATCCCGTCCCATCCCAATAATAAACATTAAATTGAATCAGAAAACTATCTGAGTCATGAGTTTGGCAAAACTCTGTTGAAAGGGGGAAGGGGCTGAATGACGAGGCTACACTAGGGCGACATTACTAATTGCAAAGAAATAAACCCTTCAGGCACAACAGGCGAGAGATCGAACAAAATATACCGGGCTTTGCAAAAGTTCTGTTACGACCCTCAAAGAAATGAACACGACGATGTTCACGATGCAGTTAGACATGTTTTTATTGTGCCGTCATGTAGAATAACATTGTAATTAGTCATTCAATCAATGTAGCCCCCATCGGCATCAAGAACCCGCTCCAGACGAGGCCGAAAAGCCTTGCAAACTTTGCGAATGTAGTCCTTCCTCATTCTGGTCCACACACGGTTGACAGATGTTTTCAGCTCGTCAACGTTGCTGTGACGGACCTTGCAGGCCCTCCCCTCGACATGCGCCCACACGCTGTAGTCAAGTGGATTGAGGTCCGGCGACTGCGGAGGCCAAAAGCCCTTCGACCAGAAGGTCATGTTGGACCCCAACCAGTTTTGCACAGTGTTGGCGTGTGGGCAGGGGCACCGTCCTGTTGAAAGATGTAGTCCGCATTTCTTCACCCAGGGAAGGACTTTTGTGGCCAGGATGTCCTTGTAATCAGCCGCCATTAGCCGGCATCCACTTAGGAACCATACGGGTGGCATTTTCTCGCCAATCGACGCCACGATTCCGAGCATCATCACAGAGGCCGGGTGCTTGGTTGTAGACAAGTAACGGACCTTGGAGATATCCTGGCCGAAGCTTACCGCGCAGTCGTTTTGCTTGTTGACGACAGGATTGACCGTGAAGGTCTTTTCGTCAGAGAAAATGACAATTCGCTCGCCATGACTCTTTAAGTCGTTGAGAAGACGGCGACAGCGCTCCCGACGTTGTTCCCGTATCTGATCCGTCAGCAGAGGCCTCACGCTGTTTCCACCTTCTTCTTTGACCGCTCTGGACACTGTGTACACCGAAATTTTCTTTTTCTTTGCGAGCGCAGTCATTTTGAGCGTCGGGTCTTGTTCGAAGGCTTTTCTCACAGCCAAATGGTTGACGACTTGAGGTCTACCTGAACGAGGTTGATCTTTAAGGTCTCTCCCATTCCTGAGCCTGTCCGCAACTCTGTGGATGGTCATCCGGCTGACTTTGAGGAGCTTGGCAATCTCGGGCTTCGTGTGGCCCGCGCGCAGGAGAGCAGCGATCTCTACTCGTTTCGTTTCCATCGCTTTTCTCGTGGACATTAGGATCACTCAGAGGTTAACACGTAATTTCCAATATATTATTTGATCCTTTTGTGGAAATGGAATTATCCAAATCATGAGCAGTCCATTTTCTGGGGGATGTAAAGAGTGTAACAGAACTTTTGCAAAGCCCGGTATGCTACAATATGCATGCATATTCTGTATATGTATGCGTATGTACACATTTACACGTTTTAGGTAAACTTCTGCAGACTTTTTGCATTTGTAGCCATAGATTTTATTGTGCTATTCAAGCTTGGATCAATTTATTTGTTTTATTACAATGATCAATAAAACAACAGATATAATCTTAAGAAATCATTTAATTATTACTGTTTTTACAATAAATGTTCAAAATGCCTGCCACCTGCCGCAATGCACAGACGGCACCGACGCAAAATATTACCGCGCAAATCTCGGAAGGCATGGGTTTTTTGTCGTATTATTTCTTGAGCTTCATTTAAATTAGTTTTTAACTCCTCCAAACTCGAGAATTCGTGATAGTACACCAATTCCTTATGGCATCCCCAGATAAAAAAATCTATGGGATTTATTATTTACCTGTGCTTCGTTGAATTACTCTCGTACTCGTAAAGGGATCTCTTGCAACTTCTTCCAAAACAACGTCAATGCGGTCAGGAATTGTGCACATGAAGAAAAACATGTTGGTCTGGATAAGTGGCTGGTTGCACGAAATCGTCAGTTTGCATCTGCATTGTACTTGAACAGTTGACTGTAGGTGTGGGACAACGGCAATGCCTAGCACACGCCGCCGTGCTACTGTGCAACAACTCATGGAGCGCTCCTCTGTAATAATAATGCATTTCTGCATAATCCCGTTGGGGGGAATCAAAGTCTTGTATCAAAGTCCAGTAAATGTGCCAAGTTGTTTTTCCAGGGAATTAAAATGTCTAAATCAGTATGCAATCAAAATCCAAAACATAAGCCAAGTACACAAAATTCAATAATACACACTAACGTACGAGCGAGCGCAAGAGTAGGCGATAAACGACTGATGATGACGAAAGAAAAAAGCGCGTTCCTAGAGAGAAAAACGTAGGCCGTGCTTTTGTCATTCCTATTGGTGTCTCTTTTCAACACCACCTGCTCCTTGCATCGTAACCACTTGCCTGCTCCCGAGACTCTATCTCATTGTTAACTTAAATTGTGCTTTAAATAAAAGTTGTACTTGCGAGTAAAATTTTATGTAAATACGTAAATTTACATCTTTTTATCTAGCTTTCCTAATTCCACTATTTTCGACTGTATCAACTTTAAACTTAAATGTCCTATAAAGTATCAACTTTTCTGTGTTATTTTGAGAGCTAAGGAACCCATAAAGTTTTTAAAATTATCAGTAAGTTATTCAGTCAGGGTTAAGTAATTTTTTTAAGTTGAAATCTAGTAACAATTTCTTTCAAACAGAAATTTTAATTTTGTGATCAAAATCTGAGCTAGTAGTAGTTAGAATTTCGGTGTTTAGTGTTATTACAGACGAACACACATGCTAGCCATAATACTAACAAAGAAAATCTCAAAGAATCACTTCACAGAAAAAGTTATAGCTAAAACCGTCCAAAATTTTAAAAAATCTGAAAATTAAGAAAAAATTCATATCTCGAAAACTACAAAAAATCGCGGAACATACAAAAAAGTCGATAGGTATTGGTGTCCCCTAGACCATAGACCTTCGCTGGTACAGGTTACTTGGGACACCCTGTATATCAAGTAAAATACGGGTTGCTAAGATGAGTGGCACCCTCAATTTGATTGCCGAATTACTAATTAGCTATTGTTTCTTGGACAACCAGATTTTTCCAAGCCCTTTTACACTTTCTTGTAAATAAAACTACTTCTGTTTTAAGATGGATTGTTTGTTTTTTAATTTTCTGATAATAGGTGCATTGTTTCAGTTGACTACTGACAACTCTGAGCCAAACTTTTATAAATACAGTTTCTCACTATAAATGTTTAATTTTCTTCTACTCTCTGTGATTTTTTGTGTTCTGGTTGCACAGTTTGATGTTTGTTTTAAATAATTTTATCTCTCTATGTTTACTCTTTTTAAGAGCAAGCGTAGTTTGCGCAATGTAGGCAACATTATCTAGGAGATTTAAGTTAAATTTTGGTTAATAATTCACTTTGACTTTTCATTGTTACTTGACTGTGTGCCATACACAGGCCAGGGGATTGAACATCAGGCGTTCATTCACTGGTTGAGTGGTGGTCTGAGTTTGATTCTCTATGACTCTAGTGCCCACTTTTTTCGTCCAATCCCCATTTTTACCCGTTGTACACAGAGTGTTTTGGTCAATCATCGTTTTCCGTTTTCTTTTACCTGTGTTTTTTACTGTTTTTGATGTCATTAAATGTTGCTTGCGACTTTTGTTTCCAGACTGTCCTGCGATAGACAAGAAAATTTCCTGTCATTTTTTCAGCAATGCATGCTCCGTGCCCCGAATTTCTCTGCACATGCAACTTTTTCCTGCCAACATATACGGGTCTATGCCATTTCCCAGCTTAAAGTTAAGTGAGGGCTGCAGGTTTTTTTCGTCATGTGATTAAGCGAAAGCAAGTTTTTTTACGGATTTTTCGGCAACGTTAGTTTCACAAATTTTTCTTCACGTGCAACTTTTTAAACTGAATTTTTCGGGTTTTCAATGAAAATACGAGGTTAAAGGCAAATGTCATTCATTATTTTTACATAAGTTTTTTTATTTCAACGTGTTCGTTACATTGTTTGAATACACGAATGTGTCATTCTTACAATAATTTATTTACACAATTTCATCATTACTACAATTTGTGTAAAGTATTTGTATAAACAATAATAATCACAGTTGTGTGTAACATGTGCGAGTGTTCGCCAGTTTCTGTGTTTCAATTACTGGGTTTGACATTCCAACCCATTTATAAAAATTTTTAATTTACCTTCTTGAATATAGAGAATTCTTTCAAGTTCAAATCACTTAGCTTGATTGGATAAGTATTTACAGCCAGTTGTTTAAAGTCTGTTGCTAACGTGTTCGTGCTCAACAGCGTTGATTGATGTTTTTTTCAATCATTTGCTTTGAATTCGGGTGACTGAGTTATATCAGAGTTTTTCATTCTTTTACACATGATCTGCTGAAGCCTTTAACCCAAATTTAATGTGCTTCAAAGTGGTTAATATGTTGCTGATGAAAATGTTCCTGTGGAATGGTTGCATGTACAAATTGAACACATAAACTTCAGAATCCCAAAGTAAACAAGAATAGTCTTAAGGTATTCATTTTCTGCATATTGTGTGGTTTTATTTCTGCTAAAAGTACATCAACAACTTACTAAGCGCATCTTGTTAATTGATCGCACTGATTTTTGTTAATGTTGGTAAATAGTGAATAGAGCCTGATTTGCGTGCTTTATTACTGTCTGGTTTTTCAGGTGATCGTCTTCGTGGTGCCTGATGAGTTATTTGACTGACTAAGAGTTATCACATAAGCTGTCATTGATGCCATTTTTTGATACCTTTTTCAGGGCATTTGTGGCTGAATTTGCCTGATTATACTCTTGCAGTACAAGTTTATTTTTCATTCACCAGTTTTTCAGGCTTTTTGATGTGACTTTAAAATGTGGTTCGGTGATGCTATGACAGCTGAGATGTCTACCCTCACGGCACTCAAACGCAGACCCCTGAAGCTGCTAACGAGAGAGTGGGTTGATGCCGGGATGTTTTCACATATGCTCTCATTGACACAATCAAATAAGGTTTTTCATGGTAATTGTTACTGAATTGTCTATATTCATACATTCATTATTTTTACATTTTAACATCAATTTTAAATGATTTTCTGGGGTACTAAAATGATGGTGTCCTCATCTTTCACATCCTCACACATACAATTGTTGGGGTTGTTAACCAAGGCAGCAAACGCGACTAATTGTTCAAATACGTTGAAGGTAGTTCATTATTTTCTCAGTGATTGCGAGTGCCTTTGTATTAACAATTTCTATACATATAAATTCAACTGTACTTTTTTTACTTTTGACACGAAGCTTAGGATTTTTCATCTTCTTTGTAGTTATTGTTATTTCAACATAATACGTGAAGGTGTATGCAGTAGGTTCCTATTAAAAACTTTTTACTTAACTGCTATCACGCTACTTGGGAGAGGTCTAGCCCGTAAAGTATGAACAGTGTAGCCAACCTGTACGAGCAACGTTTGCGCTAACCAAAACTAAAAACTCCTTGTGTCTTCCTGTTAGAGTACATGAAATTCGTTTCCGCATTAGTTTCACTGATTTTTCACCTCATCAAAATGTTTCGTTTTTGGTAAAGGCGTACGTAATGTTACCACATTGGTCAAGTATAACATTGACTGCGTTGGATGTCATCAAGTTGGGTGCTTTTACGATAAAAATGCGAACTAGCCCAAGCTAAAAATTCTTTGTGATTTCTATTCAGAGTAAACGAAATACGTTACTCCATTAGCTTCACTAGTATTTCACCTCGATAAAGTGTTTCCTTTCTCCAAATCTGCGAGTGCCAGGGTTATCACGTAATCCAAATATAACATCCACCGCAGTGATCACCACCTAAGTCGGCAACTGATACAATAAATGTTTCTGCTAAACCATGCTAAAAAGCCTTTGCATCTTTCACCCTCGGTACGTGAAATACGTTTATTCTGAGCGGCAGACAGTTTTCACATTAGCTCTCATTGACACAGTCAAATAAGGCATTTCCACAATTTCATACTTTTTCCAGGCCTTTCCACAATTTTTTTTCGTTGTCTTTAAAAGTTGTTTGCGACTTTTGTTTCCAGTCTGACCTGCGAGCGACTGGAAATTTTCCTGTCATTTTGCAGGAATGCAAGCTCTGATCCACGAATTTTTCTGCACATGCAACTTTATCCTGTCAACATTTTTGGCTCTACGGCATTCCCCAGCTTAAGTTAAGTGATGAACGCAAGATTTTTTCGCTGCATAATTAAGAGATTGCAAGATGTTTTCAGTTTTTTTTTTGGGAATGCAAGTTTTGGTTCACGATTTTTACCTCATGTGCGACTTTTTAAACTCAAATTTTTGGATTTCAATGAAAATACAACGATAATGACAAAAGTCAATGATCGTTTTTTTACATCGTTTGATTTGGTGTTCAGTAAGATTTTTAGTAATGATTTTTCTTTCTTTCATCTGATCTATATAATATATTTGCAGCCTCAGTGTAATCACTTGCACTTTGCTTACATAGCTATACAGTGTCTAACCTAATTTGTAATCATTTGGATGTTTTTGGCGAATTGTTAAAATTACCTTCCACGATTCTTCAGACAGATGACATGGGGGACCTAATTCTCAGTCTCTTAACAGAGGACTGGGAAAATTTCAGCCAAGTCGAATTCTCTGATTTGTTTGGGTCTCTGTTATCCAAAGCAAACCAAAGAGCTTTGAATGTATTCTTACATGAAAGTTGGTTCCACATAGGATAAAATTTGATCTATGTATAAACGCTTTTCTCC
>JAHWFO010083569.1:0-13383 GCA_023313115.1 Rhysida immarginata
ATATGAAACTGACATAGCTAAAAGTGTCCTGATTAGGCCACCTCCGCTGGGAAAAGGTTAAGATCTTACAAAGCTCACTCATAAGAGCTGACGTGAAATTAGCACCCTGATCAGTGAGAAGCTGAGTAGGGATCGAATGCCTACCGAATATAGTTTCCATCAACGCCTTTGCTACTGTTTCTGCCATTTGGTCGGGGAGGGCAACAACCTCAGAATAACGGCTAAAATGGCCTACCAAGACTAGAATGTACTTATTTCGATGATTAGTAATAGGTAAAGTTCCAACAAGATCTGCTCCAACCCGATAAAAGGGTCAATTGACACCCGGGAACATCTGAAATTTTTGTTCCTTCCTCTTGAGGGGGGGGGGGGTGTCTTCTTTTGACAATTTTCACATTCCTTGCAGAATATTCATGAATCTTTCTTCATTCCAATCCAAATGATTTCTTCTCTATTTTTCGTTGTAAAAATATGTCCACCCATTTTAACATGTCCACCCATGGGGATGCAATGATAAACTTGTATCACATGGTTCATGTATAATTTTGGAATGACCATCTGTTCCCATCTCTCGAGTTCTGAGGCTGAGATCTTTGCGTTAAATAAGATTCCTTCTCTATCAAGAAAATAACTAGCAGCCCTATTCTGCTTCTCCCTTTTGTAACTTCTCAATCAGAGGCTACAGCTCATTATCGCGTTTTTGCTCTTCTGCTATCATTTCTCTTGAGATCACTGGCTCGTATTCTGTGACGGCGCCGATGGCAACGCGACTAAGACAGCATTTCTCATACGTCCAGGTTTATGAATAATTTCAAAATTGAACCCCTGGAGGGTTAATTCTCAATGGGCCAATCTGGACCCGGCCTCCTTGATATTGAACAACCATTTAGGGGTCTATGATCGGTAACCAGTGTGATTTTTCCACACTAATAAACGCAAAATTGCTTTACAGCAAAACTGACTGCCAAACATTCCTTCTCTGTAGTAGAATAATTCAATTCGCTCTTTTTTATCAGTCTACTGGCATAGGCGATAGGCATATCTTCTCCTTCAAATCTCTGGGATAAAAATAGCACCTAATGCCATGTCGCTAGCATCGGTAGAAACAATGAATTCCTTTGTAAAATCCGGACTTCTTAATACCAGAGTTGTTTACTAAAGCTTCTTTTAGTGTAAGGAAAGCTTTTTCCGCTTTCTCACTCCATTCAAAAGGAATCTCCTTCTTTGTTAAATTAGAAGAGGTTTTGCAATTCCACTGAAGGAATCAATATGGCGGCGGTAATAGCCAGCTAGCCCGAGAAAGGATTGAATTTCTTTGACTGTCTTGGGTATAGGGAAATCTTGAACTGCCCGAATCTTTTTCAGTTTCGGAGCGATTCCGTGTTCAGACACGATATGTCTTAGAAACTTAAGCTCTGTTTTTACAAATTGGCACTTTTTCGGTTTCATCTTTATGTTAGCTTCTTTAATCCTCTTAAACAGGAATTTATATCCAGTAAATGTTGAACATAGGTCTCTGATTAAATTAAAAAGTCGTCAAATAAAACGAGTGCAAATTTTCCTTTAATTTCCCCAATTATATGCTCAGTGGTATGTCCCCAAATGCTCGCAGAATTAGCTAGTCCCATCGGTAACCTCTTAAATTGATATTTTCCGCCTGGGAGCATGAGGGCACTTTTACTGCTATCTTCTATACCCAATTGAAAGTAGCCTTGGTTAGCGTCGAGCATGCTGAAAGACCTGGCATTTCCGAAAAAGAAGTGCGTCTCCAATGTCAAAGGAAGTTTCGGTAATTAACCATGAAACAAAACGTCCCGTCCTTCTTTTTAACCAGCAAAGCAGGAGCTGCCCAGGGAGAGGTGAATTCTTTCGATCACCTCATGTTTTAATAGGTTTTAAATGATAGTGTCCATTATTTCCCTTTGTGCATAAGGCATTCGATAAGGGGCCTGTGCTATAGGGCGAGCATCTCCCATTTCTATGCTATGGTGAAATGCGTGAGCGTATCCTAAGTCAAACTCGCTTAGTGCGAAGGAAATTCTATATTGCCACAGCAATTCTTCCATTTGCTTATGACCCCGCTCTTCCATATGCTCCAATTTGAATAATCTTAAATAATCTTCTCGAATCAATTGTTCCTTTGCATTTTCTTCCTTTATGTCAATAGTATGATTTAGAATGGGGGAGGTGTTCTGCTTCAGAAATATTACCTATTCTTGTACCCATATTCAATGTAAGTTCCTCTGGGGAATAATTTATAAATCTCACCAGCACATTAGCCATCTTGAGTCCTGGCACCCTTAAATCATATGATTCTATTGCTCCCAGCTTTCCTTTACTACCATCTTCCTTCAGTAAACCCTCACAAATCATCTCTGAAAAGGAGGGAATACTAGTTCTTTTATTTGAATAAACGGGCTCCATATCCATAAAATTCCGAGTAATTTTATTTCTGCTAGTTCAGAAATGGTTACTCATTCCTCCTTGGTCTGGTAGGAAATCTATTCGATTACTACCATCCCACATAACCTGTTCTTGAATATCAATAATGAACCTATATCTTGTCCCAATATACCATTGTGACAGAATGTCAGTTAAAAATATTTTTTTGTCATGCTCCTCTTGGAAGCTATCTCCTCACCTTAAAAAAGACAGTGCGTCGAAGAAAACAATGTGCGCTACGTTTTCTAAAAAGAAAAAACAAGAAGAAAGGAACAATACTTGTAGTGTGACTCCTGAACAATTTAGTGAAGAACTTAATTCACTTGATAAACTTTCAGTGTAAGGTTATCAACAGCAGTGTTCCGTTGATGTTTCAATTGAGCGATCATCGTTAGGCCTATCGACTGCATCGGCTGAACATCTGTTTCAAATGAGACATTTTCAAATTTCCCAGCAGAGGGCCTGATGAAGAGCGGACCGAATAGAGATTGCTAGCAATCATCAAACAATGACAGTTATCCAATCTTGTGTCACACGTGTCAACCTCTGAATCCTACCGGCATGCCTTTCGACCAGGTAAAAATATATAAATTAAGACAATCGACAATTTCTTTCTTATCCTTGTCTTGGTGATTGACAACAGATCATGAATCACTGCTTCACTGACTTCATGGATCGATAGCATGGCCGACTTGGAATATTATCATAAGAATTTATAAGTTGATTTCCGTTAAAATTCCTTATAAATATATTTTGATCACGGTGTTGACTCAGTTTGGAACTCTGGATTTTACTTATGGGAACTTAATTTACTTAGCTTTTTTATGAACTGACTTTTAAAGACTTAGGGTTACTGTGTTCCTCCCTTAAAAAAAAACACATAACGCTTTCTGCGTCTTGAAATTAGCAAATCAGTTAGAACTTTTTTGTTAAGATCCATTGTTATATGTTATATTTAATAAAATGTAATTATCTATATAAATATTAAATATATTCCATTCAAATAAAAAAAAGCAATTATATGTATCTCTTCTACCTGACAAAAGATCAATGCTAATTTGTAATTATATGCAAACTTTTATTTGCCTTAATAAAATATTATCTATTCTTTATTTTTTGAATCTTATTTTCATACCCACTATTTACCCATTTTACTACAATGGTGCCCGAGCAGGGATAATAGTGGGTGGAAGTTATTACCAAAAAGTGAGAATTTATTATATATATTTTATGGAAGGTGAAGGGAAGGTCAAGGAAGGCGAGGAATTAACCTCAGAGGAGAGCCTAATGTGGAAGGGAGCTCCAATATTGAAGGAGGCATAGAGTCCCAGAGTGTAGCTGGGTACTCGCACGTGATCCCAACATTCTTTGGTGAGGATGGACATCTAAATGTGCAGGCTTTCCTAGTGATCGCAGAGGACGTGGCAGATATGGCCAGATGGAATGATAGGATAAAAATTAGTATTGTAAGGGCTAAGCTAAAAGGGATGGCTGCCAACAGATTATGCGAACACAGGCTCTATGAATTACAGGACTATAAACAGTTTTGTGATTCTTTTAAAATGATCATGAACACCAAAAATTTCAAGTGTGATTCTCTAGGTGAATTTATAAATGCTCAACAAGGAAATGACGAAAGCATTAATGATTATGCTTCCAGATTAGAGGTTCTACAGAAGAAATTAGTTGTTAAAAGGCCTAGCTGGTCTGATAAATATAAGAGTTGATTCTGGAACGTTTTTTAAGAAATGGTTTTACCACACCAAAGAGTATTTCTAAATTCAACTCGTTTAACATGCAATGTGGTTGAATGTATGGATTCTCCTATGAATAAGGAGATAGATAAAATGAAAATAGAAATTAAAGAACTCTCTTCTCAATTATAACAAAAGAGAAAAATTATTAAATAACCGGGATCAACTCATCCAGGAAATGTCAGATCTGGCTGACAGATATTAGGATGGAATTGAGCAAATTCAGAAATAGAATCAGGCCTAATAAGGACATAATCTGTTTCACCTGCAATGACAAAGGGCACATTGCCCATTTTTGTAAGAAAAAACCTTTAAATTAATATTGACTGCTTGTGGAAATCAGTCACAGCAGTCAAATAGAATTTACAAAAATCTGATTAAAACAAAAAGGGATGGTAAGGGCCTTCATAAATTAAATCTTAAAATTGGAGATTCAAAGTTTCAGTTTTTGTTAGATATGGGATCAGAAATATCAGTTATTGACATTAGCGCACTGGATCATTAAAAGATAGGGTCACTTGGTTCTATGAAAATGTCCTAGTTAAGGGAGTTGATGGTCACATTTCTCTGATTGATAAAGCAATTACAACTGAGATTAAAACGGAAGTAGGACCTCTAGGAAACAAAAAAAATTTTGTCATGTATCTCCAAGATCGTGATTATGATGGTATAATTGGAGGGAACATAATTGGAGATGTGGCTTTGGAGTGTGGGGAACTCCGTTTTGAACATAGCTTTGAGTTAGCTAATTTATCCAGTGAACAAAAGAAACTTATTTTAAATACTCTGACAGCATTTTGTAGCTGTATAGGCCAGTACATTAACGAAGTGAACGGTGTAAAAAATTACGAGGTGGAATTTAATGTTGATAAAACCAAACCTGTCTTTGTGAGGCAACATCCTATTCCTCAGGTATACCTTCCTAAACTTAAGAAATACATTCTGATTATCTTAAAGCTGGAATTATTGAACCAACAACATCGAAGTGGAATTCTCCACTTCATGTGGTTAACAAAGAAAACGGGGGTATTAGAATAACACTGGACTTGAGGAAGGTCAATGATGTGACAGAGGCTGTAGTCTACCCTTTGCCTAAGATTCAGGAAACTCTTCAGCAGCTTCATGATCAGAGATACTTCTCTGTACTTGATTTACAAAGTGGGCACTATCAAATTCCTATGGCCCCTTATTTAAGGGAATTGTTTTGCAAATATCGGTTGACTAGAGTGCCTCAGGGAAGTAAAAAATCCTCACATCTTTTCCAAGCTTATATGACTAATATTCTGAGCGAACATCTTGGTGAAGGGGTTTTTGTCTTTCAAGATGACCTTCTCTTATATTCCAAACCTTTTGAAGAACACTTAGCACTTTAAAAATCAGTTCTTAAAATCTTTTGTGACGAGGGTTTAATAATTAAACCATCTAAGTGTCATTTCTGTGTGGAACAGATTTCTAAGTTGGGCATCCAACCTGACACATCCAATGTTTCTGACATCATCAACTTGACTTCACCTTGTAATGTCAAAGAAACACATTCACTCATCAGGATGATAAATTTTTACAGGCCATTCTTAGAAAACCTTTCGGACTTTTTATTACCTATAACAAATTTGACAAAAAATGTGCAATTTGAATGGACAGAAGAATGTGATAGAGCATTCCAATTAGTAAAGAAATCCCTAAGTAATTATCCTATTTTGGTACGACCTGACTATAATAGAGAATTCTTCTTACATACGGATGCCTCATTTGAGGCTATAAGAGCAGCTCTTCACCAAAATTATGATGGGTGTCTTAAACCTGTGGCTTTTTTTAGTGCCAAGTTAAAAGGAAGTTAACTACAGTACAATATCAAAATAGGTTTTCCCATTAGAATCCTATCAGATAATATACCGCTGTCATTCATAAAAACAATGAAAGGAACCAACCAAAGATTATTGAGATGGGCCATAGAAATAGAGGAATATAATGTACTAGTTGAGAATATAATCTACATTAAGGGTAGTGAGAATTGAATGACTGATTTCTTATCATGCTCTCAAACATGTGATATTAATACATCACATTTGATTGACCAGTCAGGTTGGAAGTAGAAAGTCATTCAATCACAGGTACTTGATCCTGCCCTTAAAACATTAATTAAAAAGGGTAAGAGTGGAAAAAACCTCATTATTAAAAATGGAGTAGTCTACCTCAGGGGAAAATCTAGACGTAGTAAAAAATTAAAATGTCCATTAAAATGGGTTGGAGAAAGATGTCCATCTAAAACTGATTGAAATGGTGCACAGTTCTCGTCTTTCTTGTCACAAAGGTACAAACAAAACATGGGAAATGATCACCTCAGAGTATTACTGGCCCATGATGTATAGGGATATATCTGAATATCTTAAGAATTGTATTACATATCAAAGATGAATACTGCACAAAGGTAAAGCGCCATTTCAGGAGGGTCTCAAGGCAGCCTACCCTTTCCAGAAAGTTGCTGTCGATGTAATCGGTCCCTTATCAAGGACAGACTGAGGTAATAAATATATTGTGGTTTTTATTGATGTCCTTATACAATATCCTGAGGCCAAGGCCATACCCGACCAATCGTCCGATACGATCGTCAGAGACCTCTTTGGAAAAATAATATGCAGATATGGTATTCCTAGGGAATTAATTAGTGATAGGGAGCCATCTTTACATCGGAGCTGATGCATCTAGTTAATAGAGACCTTGGTATAAACCATCATTTTACAACTGTTTATGGTCCAACTTCCAACAGCCTTGTTGAAGGTTAAATAAAAACATCGGAGAAACCTTAAGATTATTATGTAACAATGGTAAATTCCACTAGGATGAGCTTCTTGAAGCAGTCCTATTCTCTATATGCAGGAGCTCCAACAAAAGCACTGGTGAAACGCCCACTTTCCTTTTATATGGATTTGATCCAACTCTGCCTATTTCTTGGGATCCTGAGGACAATGAAATTGTTGAGGTGGGAGACTATCGATCTGATCTGGTAGAGAGACTTGATGAAGCTAGATAAATTGCCCAAGTCAGAAGTAATGAAAGAAGAAAACGGAATATTGATTGAAATAATTTTAACAGAACGCTAAGAGAATTTAGGGTGGTAGATAAAGTCTGGTTACCTAAATTGGGTAGGGGAAAAACAAATTGGGTTATCCTTATTTGGGACCATTCAGAGTAATCAAACGAGTCTCTCAGGTAAATTACAGGATTGAAGGAATTCCGAAACATGATCAACAAACTGTCCATATCGATCAAGTCAAGCCATGCTTCAGCAAGACACTCGTGGAAAGAAAAATCCGAACACAAAGGGCAAAGAACTTCCATTTCTGAAGATGAGTCTGAAGATGATGAAATGGAGCTGAGCATAGACTACATCTGCCAACCAGGTATCCCCATCGTGGATGACCAAACGTCCACCAAAGAAGTTGAACCAAGTGCTGGACAACATGTAGATGACTCTCAGGATCTTGAAGAAGATCAAGCAACTCCAGATAGTGAGCAACCTTACCCACCGGAGCAGGCAACGTCCACACCAGAAAAGGAGCTGCCTACCACATGTGAGGGAGACCATGAAGCAGACAAATCAACCAGACGATATAATCTCTGACCTGGATGCAGGGTAGATTACAGAAAACTTCATCGAAGGGAGGATCATTCCTAACAGGAGAATAAGTGTGACAGAATGTCAGTTAAAAATATTTTCGTCATGCTTCTCTTGGAAGCGATCTCCTCACCTAAAAAAAGACAGTGTGTCGAAGGAAACAATGTGCGCTATGTTTTCTAAAAAGAAGGGAACAATACCTGTAGTGTGATTCCTGAACAATTTAGTGAAGAACTTTATTCACGTGATAAACTGCCAGTGTAAGGTTATCAGCAGCAGTCTTCCCTTGATGTTTCCATTGAGCGATCATCATTAGGCTTATCGACTGCATCGGCTGCACATCTATTTCGAATTAGACATTCTCAAATTTCCCGCCAGAGGGCCTGATGAAGAGCAGACCAAATAGAGATCGCTAGCAATCGTCAAACAATGACAGTTATCCAATCTTGTGTTGCACATGTGCCAACCTCTGAATCCTACTGGCATGCTTTTCGACCAGGTAAAAGCATATAAATTAAGACAATCGACAATTTGTTTCTTATGCTTGCCTTAGTGATTGACAACAGAGCATGAACCACTGCTGCACTGACTTCATGGATCGATGGTATGGCTGACTTGGAATATTATCAGAAGTATTTATAAGTTGATTACAGTTAAGATTCCTTATAAATATATTTTGACCATGGTGTTGACTCAGTTTGGAACTCTGAATTTTACTTATGGGAACTTATTGTACTTAGCTTTTTTTGAATTGACTTTTAAAGACTTAGGGTTACTGTGTTCCTCCCTTAAAAAGGAACACATAACGCTTTCTGCATCTTGAAACTTGCAAAGAAGTTAGAATATAGGGCAACAGTCTTGCTAGAAATCTTTCCTTTATTTGATGAGCTAATATCTCTTTCCCATATTCTCTTTTTGCATTAGGTATCTCGCCCTCACTTTCAACTGGCATCAGCAGAGGTCTTCCCAACAACTGAAGTTGTGTTGCAAACTGTATCACGTTCTCCGTTCATTCTTGATGACACTCATAAATAAACGTGAATAAATGTTCATATTTACCTGGTGTTGGTGTAGAAAATCTATCCATCATTACTCTTTTGAATGCTGGATAGGTGTTTATACCCACCAGATCCTCACTTTTCCGAGAATAATACAATGCCTCTACTGCCAAGCGGTTCCGAACTATTGCCAATGTGAGCACCTCATCCCCAATTTCCTGCTGCAGCTATTTCCTCTGCTCTGCAGAAAAACTCGTTTTGGCTTCCATCAAAAATCAGAATCTCTATGTACAGACCTAATAGTTGAATATTGGCTTGTACCTGCACCTGTGCATTAGCCTCTCCATGTTTTCCTCAACATAGAGATTCATGTCAGAATGTGAGAAGGGAACCCCCAACTTTATAAATTTCTAAAATATCTTATCAATAAATACTTAAAAAAATACCTTTGTCAATAAAGTATTGTAGAAACATTTATCTATGAAAACCCTGTAAAATACGTTTTTTGTCTTTAAACAAAAAACAAACAATACCTTGACTATTAGAGTGCAATCAATAGAGTTTTAATAAAAAGTCTGTCAAATAAACACAAATCCTGTCGACTCGGGCCTTATTTATTATTAAAACTTAGAAAATATCGATAAAAATCAGTTAAAGCCAAATTTTAAAGGTCCCTGAATGTACCTTCTTTCCGTGTTTCTCGGATAGGGTACGAGTGGGTGGTTCGGCTCAATGCAAGTTGGAATTGAGGCTCGTAATTAAATGGTTTGTTTGTTTTTCTTTAATAAGGTAAAGAGCAATTATAGAAAATAAACATTTATTACCAGTGTAAACAAGATAGGGAAGCAAATGTACAAAATGGTATAAATTGTATAAAAAGTTAATACAGAGCTTAATTAAAAATATTAGAAAGAATTCATCTTTGAATCAGACGAAATCTCAGGTAGGAATTCAACAATTTCAAATAATATTGGTTCAATATACTTATGATCCCTTTAATTTCAATTATATAGATCACTAAAGGAGATTTAAAGGTTCATAATCAAAAGGAATTGTATAGAATTTAAATTGATTAAGACAGTATTTCAATTAACAAGTAATTATTCTTGATAAGAGATCATTATAATAAGTGTTCTTACAATTCAATTATAAGGTCTTTTAAAAGGAGATTTAAAATTCAAGAATGAGTTAATTTCTTTTATGCATTTCTTTAAAGACTTGAAGATTATTAGATTATTTTCAAATAGAAATAATTTATTATTTGACAATAAAAAAATTAATATAATTTATAATGATTAATAATGATTTTCTTTAGAGACTTGAATGTTGTTGTCAAACAATAGACATATAATTATTAATTAATAATGATGAGCAACGTAAGGCTTAAGAGAGCAAGCAAATGCATAATACCCATTCTCATGGTCTTCATCTTGCTTCGACGTAAGACTTGGAGGGGGTGGTTCGTTGTAGGCTCCGCGATGTTGAGATCTAACATTCAATCTTTCTGAGTTAAATGATAACAATATCTATTAATATTTTTTTTATTCATTTCATGGTTGTTAAGCCTGTATCAATAGATAAATTCTGTGAAAAAGGTTTTAACTCTAAGTCGACTGTTTCTCTGATGTGTTTTCCATGATGTGTAGAACAGAAAAGAGTGCAAATCTCGTCTCTTCTCACACACATCCGCACACACGAAAAGGAAGAAAAAAATTCGAACCTCTAAACGAGATGTAAACTACTTTTTTAGGAGATCATTCAAAATGATCGAGTCACATGGGTGGAATTTGAACAATCACATGATAATGGATTCCAGACTGGGCTCAGTATTCAAGGAGAGGAATATGAATAAGTCCACTCGACCTGACAAAGCCTCCGTCACAATTATTTCATGTCAGTAGATATGATCAGTCTGTAATCTGAAGTCAAATTCTAATAGAGAAATCATAGCTTCTGGTCTTCTATTAAAAGTTGCAAAATTCTATGAATTTTATAGAAGAGATATTAAATCTGCTAATATTAAAAAGTTGATTGAAGAAACTGATTCAATACGTAAAAAGAATGAAATAAAATTCGAAGGTTCATGCCAACGCAGAAAATAATTGTTGACAACGATCTTTCTTAAATAATAATAATAATAATGTTATTAATAATAATTATTATTAAAAAAAGGGTCGCTACAACCCAGCTTTAATTGAGAATGAGGAAAATCGCCTATTTTAAACAGATTGATATTAGAACAGGGGCGATTCCGTTAATATTGGAAATCATTGGGTGTATATTTAAGAACGGAGAAATGGAACTCTTAAACCTTTCTATGGAGATTAAAATAAGTAAAGAGTATTTGGAATTATATATTGTGAGGACCCAGGACCTTATTAATTATTAAAATTTAGAAAATAGTAATAAAATTTAATTAAAGCCAATTTTTTAAGTCCCTGAGCACACCTTCCTTCCGTGTTTCTCGGAAAGGATACGAGTGGGTGGTTCAGCTCAATGTAAGTTGGCATTAAGGCTTTTAATTTAATTGTTTGTTTGTTTTTCTTTAATAGGACGGACACCAATTATCGAAAATAAACATTTATTAACAGTGTAAACAAGATAATAAGCAAATGTACAAATTATGTAAAGTGTATAAAAATTAATAAAGGCATTTAATCCAAATGAATTATATAGAATTTAAGTTAATTGAGACTGTAAATCAATTGACAATTAAGTAAGTGTTTTGATAAGGGATCTTTATAATGAGTATTCTTTCAATTATAAGTTTTTAAAGAAGATTTAAACTTTCAAGAATGAAGTAATTTCTTGTCATTAATTTCTTTAAAGATTTGAATATTATTTTCAAATAGAAATCCTTAATTATTTGATAATAAACATATTAATATAATTAATAATGATGACCAATGCAAGGCTAAAGAGGAGCTAGCAAATGCATAATACCCATTGACGTGGTCGTCATCTGGCTTCAACGTGAAGACTTGGAGGGGGTGTTTCATAGTAGGCTCTGCGATGTTGAGTCCTAACTTTCAATCTATCTGAGATAAATAATAACAATATCTAAGAATATTTCTTTATTCATTTTATGGTTGTTAAGACTGTATCAGTAGAAAAATTCTGTGAAAAAGGTTTTCACTCTAAATATGTTGACTATTTCTTTGACGTGTTGTCCATGATGTGGAGAAAAGAAAATGTGCTAGTCTCGTCTCTTCTCTCTCTCTCACATCCGCACACAGGAAGAGGGGAGAAAAATTCGAACCTAGAAATGAGATGTATACTAGTTTTTAGGAGATGAGCAAAATAATCTAGTCACGTGACCCTGAAAGGTGATTAAATTTTGATTGGTGGTCAGTCAGAGTGATCTCTAATGCATGGAATTTGCACAATCACATAAAGATGGATTCCAATACGGGCTTACTATTCAGGAGGAGAGGAAAATGAATAAGTCTACTCAACCTGACAAAGCCTCCGTGACAAACATTTCATGTCACTAGATATGATCTTTCGGTAATCTGAAGTTAAATTCCAATAGAGAAATCATATCTTTTGGTTTTTAATTAAAACTTGAAAATTCTTTAAATTTTATAGATGAGATATTAAACCTTCTAATGTTGAAAAGTTGATTGAAGAAACTGATTCGATATGTGAAAAGAATGAAATAAAATTCGAAGGCTCATGCCATCATACAAATAATTATGGATGATAATGTTTTTGAATAACAATAATAATTTTATAAAAATAGGGTCGCCACATTACTCCAGTGGAAATGAAATTTCATGATCTATTGGATAAGAAAATTTTTTAAAACAGGTTTTAGGGAGGCAACTCAGTAAATTTTGCATTAAACGCTCTGAGCCTCTTCCGTGAAGACACTAATGTTAAGGTTCTGGGATCAAATCAATTTAATATAAAATCATAATCATTATCCACTAGAAATGCGACTGCGCCCTTTTATTCAGTTTATAAATAGCACTAAATTATCCCCATGCCCTTAATATTTAAATTTATTTGCACAGGTAAGCCAGGTGAGTAAGGATCGGTACACAACAAAGTAACAAAATAAAATTCAATTCATTAACATGTATAACTTGGGAAAAATTTGTAAAGATGTAAAATTGAGCGAAGATTAAAATAATAGTATTCATAAAGGTATAAGATATCAATATGAATTTGAATACTTATAAACAATAACCTAATATGTTTATCAATAATTAGTAATCATGTAAAAGAGTAAGATACATTAAAATGGTAAAATGAAAAATGTAGGTATTCTCACAGTTCAAATAAACACTGAATTAGATAAAAGATAATGTCAATAACAACAATGAATACCAATAATTGTCAGAGACCGAAGATTAAAATAACTTTAGAGTATTTATTACAAAAATGTAATTTAACGAAAGAGTGTTTTTGTCAGCAGGTTTTGGACATACAAATCTATATAAATAAAAAAATATAAACACTTTGCACATTAAAGAGTTTATAATTGTGTAAAGGGTAATGGTTCAGAATAAGGATTTCCATTATTCTTTCCCAAATATTAACATATAAAAAGATTTAAATTCATTCCCAA
>JAHWFO010083575.1:0-12121 GCA_023313115.1 Rhysida immarginata
TTACAAACAGTCACACTGCACAAGGAAAACTGAATGTTGATATTTCCACCATGTAAAGCATGCAAATCAAAAAATTAACATAAATTACCATACTCACATTCACTTTCATGCGGAAAAGCAAATAAAAGGTATGTTTCAGCACACAGAAGACAGAACAATTCCAGGATGGCAAGCTATACTATTCCGGAAATGGTCAAAATGATCGTCTGCTTCGGATTGTGATTGTGGGTGATTGGTTGGTCCAATTTGGATGTTTTTTTTTGTTTTGTTTGTTTTTTTATGCTGAACAAGTTTGCAATTGGGTTTTTTTCTCTATCCCTTACGGTTTTTGAGATAAATTTTGAATGTGTCCTAATTTGCATATTTGGGATGATGAAAAGTGCACCATGGGATAGGCCACCCACAACTTCCTATTCATTGGACTCATCAAAATTGACATATCTGCCTCGGTTCAGAAAATAAAAGGGGGGTTCAGACTTTTGTGTTCACCCTGTATAGAAGACTAGCAGAGGTACCCGGCGTTGCCCGGGATACTTACACTTGTAAGTAAAGAGAACAATCTCAAAAAACTAATTTATAACTCCCAATTGGTTAAATTATAACTCAGTCAATACAACACAGAGCAAAGGGACTATCCATTCTACGAAAAATACGAAAACAGGAAGTCTAGGTGATATACCGGGACTTTACCTAAACTCTTCTTGACTTGCCTCACCACTGCGGAGCATCACCAAGTTTTTCTTGCCCTTGACGTAGAAGCTCTTATACCCTCTTGCTCAATTCGAAACTGCCGTTGTTCAGATGTTTCAAATGCAGGTATAGCTTTTTCTGTTTAAGTTGCATAGTTTCTCTGACCAATATTCGTTCTTTCTCTTTCCTTTCCAGACACACAAATTTTTGCCAGCCGTCTGGACGTTTGATAAAGAGCTCAAGGGAGACACGCGTGACTCATTTGCCTCATCAATAGACGCTTCCTTATTAATGTTCTGTCACTGCATCATCATTTTATGCTCATTATTAATAATTCTTGGAAACGAGTTCAATCATCGCATTATAAGCATCTCAGTTTCCAAAAGACTATAGTCAAAATGTGTTTTTATGAAATGTTTGCATCTGATGTGCTACCAAATAAGCTAGATAACCCCGCCGTGGCTCGGACTTTTTTTTTTTGGATTAAATTTTGCAATATCTTAAAATAAACACATGAAAACACTTAGAATTAATATAATAAAAATTCTCAATGAAAATTCGAAAAAAAAACTTTTTAAGGCTCACAATGGATGGACCTCTCCAAGGATGCCACTGCTAGTCTAAATAATTTCTAACTCACGTAATCTTACTCTAGATGTACACTTGATGTCATTGCAATTCTCACTCTTCTCTCGATGTCTTGAAGCAAAACTTGGCCAATTCATCACTTTCTGTAGTCTAGCGGTCGCCGATTCTTCTATTTACTTGCTTACCATTTGCTCAATACAGCACTTAGCTAAAGGAGTGTTTCCTCTGTCGTCTTTCCACTCTTTCTCAATAGTCTGCTAACTCTCCATTATCTCCAGTTACTGATCATTTTAAAAGATTTTCAAGAAATAAGTACGTAGAACTCTCTTTTCTAAGAAAAACCTGAATAACAGGAATTCTCTCCGTTGTTACAAATTGAAACTTATCCATATTGCATCATCATTTTATGTTCATTGTTATAACTCTTGGAAAGGATAGCTTTATCATTGCACAAACTTTGCTTGCATTGTTGGTCATGAGATATATATTGTTAACTAGCAAAGGTACCCGGCGTTGCCCGGGATAATTGCACTTGTAGGTAAACAGAACAATCTTATAAAAATTTAAAATAAACACATGAAAATGCTTAGAATTAATACAGTAAAAATTTATTTATTTATTTTATTTATTTATTTATTTATTTATTTAGTTAGTTAGTTAAATATATTACAAATAAGCCCTACTGGGATCGGTATGGCCCTAGACCGACGAGTTAGATCCCAGCGGGCAACAATGTTACAATCAATTGGATACATTTATATGTTAGTATAGTCTAAACGAAAAGTTAGTAATACAAGGGCGAGGTTGGTATATAAATCTTACAAAAAAAACAAAAGTCTAATTAAATAAACACAAGATTAGATAGCATAAATCACAATAAAATATATATATTAAATTTACAACATATCATAACACTCTGTTTGAGTATTGGTTCGACTAGAATAATAGATATAAATCCACACAGAGTAAACTATAAAAAGAATATTGTAATAATGTAGAAATCTATAGAAAAAAATTTAATATGATATAACCTTTAAGAATTATTTAAACTTGAAAACATAAGAAGCTTCAACCGTTTTCTAAAAGTATCGTAATGAGCCAACGAACGGGTGTCACAAGGGAGTGTTGACCAGTTTTGTAAACTTCTGTACGAAACACTTCTCTGTCGGTACCCGCATCTTTCAAAAGGAAGATGAATTCCTGCAGCTCTTCTAGTAGAATAATTGTGCAAATCACTATTAATATTAATCACAAAATTGGAGGGGACTATTAGTGATCCATTAACAATTTTATACATAAATGTAGTTAATTGAAATCGGTAAATCTGGTGTACTGCAAGAATACGCAGCTGCGGAAATAAATGCGAGACAGAGGTAGTTATTGTCGGGGTTTTTGTCAAGACCCTCAAAAATCTTTTTTGGAGCCAAAGTAATCTAGCAAGATTGTAAGCTGTAGTTGCACCCCAGAAAAGAATTCCGTAGCATAAGGCTGAGTGTATCCACGAAAAGTATAAAAGCATAAGAATGTTATTAGGTAAATAGTGCAATCTGGAAATTAACCCCTGTCTCTTATTGAGCTTCATTATTAATGTATCACAGTGCTGGTTCCAACTCAGGTTGTGTGATAACAATAAGCCTAAGTATTTGAAAGTTTTAACTGAATTTAAAGTGTGATTATCATATAGAATCCTCGTAGAGTTTGGAATGCCCCGTTTGTTATGTTGGAAAAAAAACATAACCTTGGTTTTTTCCTTTTCAACTTTCAAGGAATTTGAATCATTCCATTGCTTTAAAATGTTTAGAGCAGCATTAATATTGGTCAGAAGTTGGCTCATAATCGAGTTAGAAAACAAAAATGTAGCGTCATCTGCATAGAAGACTGACGGAGTACAGGAAAGAATGTGAGGTAAGTCATTTATAAAAAGATTGAACAATATCGGAGAAAGTATAGAGCCTTGAGGGACTCCCCTATTTCTTGTAATAAGCTCAGAAGAAAAACCAGAGTATAACAAGTAATATCGTCGATTTGATAATAACTAGCCAACCACTGCAAAGGAGGGCCACGAATGTTGTAAAAAATGGACAACTTGTACACAAGTAAAGCTATAGGGATGTTATTAAATGCTTTGGTGTAGTCCAAAAAAACCGCAGCTACAAATTTATTAGCAGCCATTTCAGATGAGACGAACTCTGTTAATTAAAAACATGCAGTTTCTACATTATGACTAGAGACAAAACCATGTTGGGAAGGGATTAAGTTGTGAGAATGGACAAAGCTCGAGAGCCTCAAATAAAAAAGCTTTTCAAAAATTTTAGCAAAGATTGATAATGTTGAGATGGGTCGGTAATTTGAAAAGTGTTTCGGATCCCCTTTTTTAAAAATTGGCGCTATTCTAGCTAACTTAAGCATTGTTGGATAAACTCCAGAGCTAACCGACTGGTTGAAAATGTAAGCGATTGGAAAAGAAATAGCCTTCTTGATAGCTATTATAATATCGGCTCGGTGCCCTAATGGATCAGGTGATTTCGTTGATTTGAGATGGTAGATAACATCCTCTACTTCATTTAGAAAAGTAGGAATAATAAAGAAAGAGGATTTATTAGAGTGCATAATGTACGGGTAATCCTGCTCAAAGGTTTGCTGGGTAAAACCATTAATTGATGGAGGTAATAGGGAGTTCAAAAAGTCGGTGAGCTCGGAGCAATTAATATGTTCTTGGTTAGAAAATGGATTTGTGAAATTCTTGGAACCAGTGAGTAAATTAATAATTCATTTATTCAGAAAAAGAAAATGTGCCATTTATCTTTAGTTGAATTCAGCCGATTAAAAAAAGTGCTATAATATTGCTTCTTTACGTTATTAATGTTATTTTTCACAAAGTTGGAGTAATTCTTAAAAACTCTAACTGACTCCGAAGACGGGCTAAGTCTTGTTCTCCGGTAAAGAAGGTTCTTTCTTTTAATTAAGGCCAATAAATTTGGTGTCACCCAGGGTTTTTTATACATTTAGTATTTTTTTTTGATTAGTTGTTTGAACTAAAAGTGAAGTAACGATCGTAACCGATTCGGAACTGCGATAAAAAAAGGGAAAAGAGCTGGTTAACATCGAATTTATCAGAGAGCAAGGAGACCCAATCGGTTAGTTGAAGATAAGATTCGAAAATACTTATTCGCGCTGGGGTAACAATTCTAAAACTAGGTCTTAAATAATGTTTATGTGTACTGGAATCATGTTCATTAAAAATAGTTAATATGGGGAAATGGTCGCGAATAGCGACATCGATTGTCACACTAAGAAGTGGCGGTTCAAAATTGGTTAGGCACATATCTATTGCCGAATAGGTATGATATTGTTGCGAGTAATGAGTATAGGACGATAATATCGCCAATAAACCCGCCTGCATAGTAAGATCTAAAAAGGCATTTAGTGGAGATGAAGGGTGGCTAAAATCCACGTTAAAATCTCCGATTAAAATTACTGACTTATCTAAGAACTGAGGATCGGAAAGTAATGATGTTAAGAATGAACAGCAGGAAGAAAATTGTCCGGTTGGGGGACGATAAACTGTGATAATGTTTTTTATTTATACTAACTGTTAAAATTTCGTAATCATTGGTTATACTTGTATATTGAGTTATTATGTGTGCAGTTAATGACTTTAAAAAATAAAGGGAGATACCTCCTCCACGTTTGTTATTTCTACTAATGGAATAAAAATCATACCCCGCAATTGGAGGAATTGCATCGGTGTCATAAGCCCATGTTTCAGTAAACATAATTAATTTCGGCGTGAAGCCAATATTTTCCAAAATTATAAGACAAAAAATTAATTTCGGAAATTTCCAAAATAATTTCAATAATTTCCAAAATTCTTAATGAAAATTCGAAAAAAAAAATTTAAAGGCTCACAATGGATGGACCTCTTCGATAATTTCTTACTCACGTAATCTTACTTCAGATGTATACTTGATGTTGTTATAATTCCCTTTCTTCTCTCGATGTGTTGAAGCAAAACTTGGCCATTCATCATTTTGTGTAGTCTAGCGATCGCCTATTCTTCTATTTACTTGCTTACCATTTGCTCAATACAGCACGGAGCTAAAGGAGTGCTTCCTCTGTCGTCTTTCCACTCTTTCTCAATAGTCTGCTAATTCTCCATTATCTCCAATTACTGATCATTTTTAAAGATTTTCAAGAAATTGTTAATTACTAAGAACTCTCTTTTCTAAGAAAAACCTGAATAACAGGAATTCTATCCGTTGTTACAAATTGAAACTTATCCATATTGCATCATCATTTTATTTTCATTGTTATAATTCTTGGAAAGGATAGCTTTATCATTGCACAAACTTTGCTTGCATTGTTGGTCATGAGATATATATTGTTGGTCCGTGCAGAGGTATTTGTGAATTGCGTGTTGAAACCATTGTTGTTACTTATTGTTGCAAAAACTTTGTCTTGCATTGTTGGTCATGAGATATTTCTCATTAATATGCCCTGCCATAACCATGAATATCGATTTTTTTTCAATTATTATTTTTTCGAAATCTGAGGTAGACAGTGACTTTCTTCATGCTTTGAAGGTCATGTATGCGAAATTTTATCAAGATCGGAATAAAACTGTAGATTTGTATAAAAAACAAACAAACCCACAAACAAACCCACCCACAAACAAACATCCATCTTTATATATATAGATTCTTGAAATCCAACGTTCAATCATCGCATTATCAACATTTCAGTTTCCTAAATATACACATTCCCACAGAATATAGTCAAAATGTATTTTTATGAAATGTTTGGATCTGATGTGCTACCAAATAAGCTAGGTGTTAACTCCGGGCGTGGCTTGGACTGTTTTTATGATTAAATTTTGCAATATCTTAAAAATAAACACATGAAAACGCTTAGAATTAATACAGTAAAAATAATAATGAAAATTCGGAGAATAAAATTTTAAATGCTCACAATGGATGGACCTCTCCAGGTATGCTGCTGCTAGCTTAAATAATTTCTTAATCACGTAATCTTACTTTAGATGTTCCCCTTGATGTTGTTGCAATTCCCACTCTCGATGTCTTGAAGCAAAACTTGGCCATTCATCTCTTTGTGTAGTTTAGTGGTCGCCGATTCTTCTATTGACATGCTTACCATTTGCTCAATACAGCACGGAGCTAAATGACTGCTTCCTCTGTCGTCTTTCCACTCTTTCTCAATATCTGCTAAGTCTCCATTATCTCCAGTTACTGATCATTTTTAATTTTAATTTTAATTTTACTGATTTTCAAGAAATTGTTAAGTACTAAGAACCCTTTTTTCTAAGAAAAGCCTGAATAACAGGAATTCTATGCATCAAACATAACTTTGCTTTGTTGGTCATGAGATATATATTGTTGGTCCGTGCAGAGTGTTTGTGCATTGCGTGTTGACACCATTGTTGATAACTACTGTTGCACAAACTTTGCCTTGCATTGTTGGTCATGAGATATTTCTCATTAATATGCCTTGCCATAACCATGAATATCGATTTTTTATCAATAATTATTATTTTTTCGAAATCTGAGGTAGACAGTGACCTTCCTCATGCTTTGAAGGTCAAGTATGCAAAATTTCATCAAGATCAGAATAAAACTGTAGATTTGTATAAAAAACAAACCCACAAGCATCCTTCTATAGAAAGATGATATGACCCCAGGGGGTGTCACGGTCCGTTCGTAGACGATATTAACCAGATATGTCTATCGCACCGAAACGGCCGTGGCGTCAGATGTGAACGCTTAGTCTCTCGAGAAAAAGACGTGGAGCGATGATGAGAAGCAAAAGAAAAGCACCCCAATCGAGGGAGAGAGAGCCAACCCGGGAAGGCGAAATGGTAAGGGCCAAGAACGGAAGTCGGGAAAGGAAAAGGAAGTAGAAGGGATCAGTACTGAAATTGCTTCCAATGTGGAAAGAAGAAAATTGAGTTCCACTAATTTGCAGAAAAATCAAGGGTTCTCAAAGCAACTTTTTGGAAAAAGAGCAACTCGGAATTCTCCTGGGTGTGTAAATTAGGAAGGAGAATCAACGATAGAAAATTCTCAGTCCCTGCCTACATGAGAATATTCACTTACTACGAACATTTAGTTTTCTTCACTATTGATAATGAAGATAACAACGTGCGACAGGCAGCAATAGGAAATTTTTTTCCATGCGACGAGCCATGTCTATGGAATATTTCCGTGTGGTTTCAGCGGATACCTGAAGGATGATCTTGGATGCATCGAAGGATTCAACATCTTTAAGTATCGTCCGTAAACTTTCGTTCTCAGTGGAATTAGCAGTAGCAATTAAAAACAGTTGCTAATTATTTTGTAAATGCAGTTGGAAAATTTAGTGCGTACTTACAAGAGAACCCCACATAGTCTAACCGCTTTAACAATGGAGTCCTTGTATGGCTTTGTATGCTGAAATTTTTTCGTTTTCGTGGTTTATTTTGAAAGAAACACAATTTCGCACTCTCTTATTTTGCAAGCATCTATAGTAGCTTCAGATGAGTAACATATTTCAATTTGGTGGAAATCTGTGACATACATGTTCGAGGGAATCCCTTGTTAGTTCTACGGACATACCAGGTGGGCAAGAAATAACGTGAGGTGTTCAGAGCTCGCTAGCGGGAATTCTATTAGGCCAAATGCAGTACATATTGGTGTATATACTTAGTGGAACATGCAGTTTCGATTTCTGCAAAAAAAAAAAAAAATAGTACCAAAAGTCGCCATAGGGGGCGCTTATTTCAAGAAAACAATGAATACATTTGCATAAGCGCGTTCCGTGTCGAACAATCATGATAATAAAAGGCAAGGCTGAGGATTTCCCATCATTCACGAACGAATGGCCTGACGATGACGAATGGCCTGACCGGGCGTTATTAGTCAAGTTGTTTTATCAGAATAGCGACAATGCAAGTGCTGCCCTTCGTGAATTCCGGCGATTGAAAACGTTACGAAGAGGACCGATGAGCATAACTAACTTACGGAAAATGATTGAACGATTTGAATCTACCGGAACTCTAGGAGTGCAACCAGGCTGGGGACGCAAACGAATCAGGCAGCAACACGTTGAAGAAGTTGCAACTGCTGTTGAGGAACAGGAGATGACTACTGTACAGGGTATCAGCAGTGCACACGCAATAGCACGCCAAACAGATATCCCATATTCGACGGTGAGGAAAATATTGCATAAGATATTGACATTTTTTCCCTATAAACTCACACCTGTTCAACAATTGCTTCCTGGAGATGAACGTACCCGAACTGACTTTTCGTTGAGATTTTTAGCACGTATGGAAGTGGATGATGCATGGCCATGGCAAATTTTATGGAGTGACGAGGCACATTTTTATTTGAATGGTGATATCAATACCCACAACTGCCGTATTTGGGCTGCATCAAATCCACAAGTGTGTCTGCCAACTCCTATGCATTCACCGAAACTAACCGTATGGTGCGGCTTTACTGCTTCTTTCATCTTCGGTCCGTACTTTTTTGAAGAAATCCGTCCCCGTGGACCGGTGACTTGTTCCGTCAATTCTGCCAGGTATGCCGATATGCTTGAGAATTTTGTGATACCACGATTGCAGGAAAAGGGTTGTCTGGATTCTACCATTTTTATGCAGGATGGTGCGCCACCGCACATCGGACGTCAGGTGCAGCAGATCTTGCGAGAACGTTTTTCAGACAACAGAATAATTAGTCGTGCATTTCCCATGGTATGACCACCCAGGTCGCCTGATCTCAACCCTTGTGATTTTTGGTTATGGGGATATTTGAAAAGCCTTGGGTATCAAGCACATGTTCCTGACCTCTCAACCTTAAAGGATCAAATAACGTTACATATCAGACTAATTAATGCAGATATGCTGCGAGCTGCCGTAGAAAATGTCGTGCATCGCATGCAGCTATTGGAACAGCACACTGGTGGTCATATTGAAACACATTTGTAATTAAAAATAAAACATTGTTTATTGTTGTTACTAAAGTTGGTTTGTACGGTATTTGTTCATTTGACAATTAGGTATTCATTGTTTTCTTGAAATAAGCGCCCCCTATGGCGACTTTTGGTACTATTCTTTCTTTTTTTTTTTGGCAGAAACTGCATGTTCCACTAAGTATATACACCAAAATGTGCTGCATTTGGCCTAATAGAATTCCCGCTAGCGAGCTCTGAACACCTCACGTTATTTCTTGCCCACCCGGTATAAATGGGAACCGCCAGGAATATCTTGCTCTAATGGAAAAGTGAAGCTGCCGCCACTGAAAGCGCCTCCAGAACCACTGTTATCTTATATGGTAACGCAGGAGACTCCAAACATTTCCTAAAAAATATAAGGGCATACAATTCAAGACATCGTTTGGCGCGTCATCAATAGTGCAAGAAGGTGGATTCATGCCTACTTTTAAGGTTCAGGGTCAAATTTACCACAGAGCTGGATCACTTCTTCCCCTTCCAGGTGAAAATCCAAATTTTCTTCAAGTTTTCTTCATGGGCGATGAAATATTAGAGGCTGATCAACGATGTGCTAATACAGGGTGATTTACATCGAATGTAAAATACTTAAAGGGGGTATTATAGAGGTTAAGATAAACACATAACGTCCTATGAACATGGGTTCAAATATGAACGATAACTGAGATATGAACAGAAATAAAAATGCCGCCACCAAGATCAACAAGTTATAATAACTCAGATTCTGTAAAGCCTAGATTAATGAAATTTGGAGGAATAACAGAGTACATAAGACTGTGTAAACCTTTAAAATTTGATCGAATTCCAACAAGAAGTTTCCGAGTTACTCATTCAACATCATAACACGTGTTCACTTGTGAGTACTAACTAGCACTTGTTACAATTTTGACTGTGTAACTCAGAAACTTCTCGTTGGAATTCAATCAAATTTTAACGGTATACACAGTCTTATGTACCCTGTTATTCCCCCAAATTTCATTAATCTAGGCTTTACAGAACCTGAGTTATTAACTTGTTGATCTTGGTGGCGGCATTTTTATTTCTGTTCATATCTCAGTTATCGTTCATATTTGAACCCATGTTCATAGGACGTTTTGTGTTTATCTTAACCTCTATAATACCCCCTTTAAGTATTTTACATTCGATGTAAATCACCCTGTATATCTATCATGCGGGACAAGACATCGTTTTAAGTCTGCGGAGACTATTTCATTCGCACAACCACCTGGTAAAAATGTTTAAAACAGCATTAGAAAGGATGCTTACAGACGAGTACAAAGTAGTCATACGGGCAGACAAGAGGCCATCTGGTGAACATGAACGGCGTTTTAACGCCCCAATCATTAACGATGTAGCCATACTCATGGTTGATCTGGAAGAGTACGATAGCCGTGACATAATTGTTAAGAGACGAAGTGAAAATTTGCTGAGGATTCCAGAAACATGCCGTTCATATGATGCTCTGCAGTATCCTCTTATCTTCTTTGATGGCGAGGATGGTTACCACTTTAACATAAAACAAATCGATCCTCTCACAGGAAATACGATGCTGTCAAGTGTTGGCGCTAGCGTCATGTGCAACTCGTCTATTATTCAAAGAGCAACTGCAGCAGATGACAGATCAAGGCTAACAGGAAAACGGCTACATACATTGGCGAATTGGAAGACGTTGAAATCACGCATGAAGCTGTAAACCACAGTGTTAATTTCGTGAATCCGGAAACGGGATTTCATACACAAAAAATTGAGCGCCTGTGGGGATTTTTGAAAAACAAAAAGAACTTGCAATAATATGATTTGTTGTTTAAAATATCAGAAAAATTTTTTAATACAAATAATTTCTCCTAGATAATAAGAAATTAAACGGATTTCAGATAATTATGGTGTGCGCAGTAAAGCTTTATTAAAATTCCATTCCTTGTTGCGCTTCAAAGAAAATCTTACTCTCTTCAAAAGGGAAAAAAAATTCATTTACCCCAACGCTGCAAGAATTATTTTTCATAAAAATTAATTGAAAAATAAATTATCTGCTTCAACGTGTTTTGCTAAAGACACTAAACGTGAGATACTATTAATATATTGTCAAACAATAATAATGCGCTGTTATTTATAAAATCGTTTTATACGATTTTTATATTCTAATTCTGGCTGTCTAAAAAATCCGACCGATGCCGACATTATACCGGGTGAACCAAAAGTGTGTTACATTTTTTTACATTGTTAGCGACATTTTCAGTGTTTGCGCGTGCCTCGTGATTCTTATGAAAGCAATGAATTGCAAAAAAAAGTATCTTCTATGGAGTTTTATGCATACCGCATTATGCTGAGAGAGGGATCCTCAAACCACATCTTACGATTCCGCCAGTTGTTTCATCAATACATCGTAGTTGTTTCATAAGTACGCGAAAGTGGAATGTGAACGCCTTTTTAGGGTTCCGTACGTCCGAATGAAAAACGGAACCCTTATAGGATCACTCCTGTGTCTGTCTGTCCCGGTGTCACAGCCAATTTACTCCGAATCTACAAGACCGAATAAGTTGAAATTTGGTTCACATATGTATTTCTGGAACCCAAACACGGACGTGTAACGTAAATAAGTGAATTTTGAATATGAAGGTCAATTTTGGGGGGCAAATTAGAAAATTAAAAAAAAAAACTTTTGCAAACTGTATCGTGTGATATATCAAATGAAGGGGCTTAATGAGAGGGTCTGAAATATATTTCTTTTATAATTTTTAAATAAATAGTTTTAAAATTATTTAAGAAACAAAATGAAAATTGACCATCCCCCCCATTCCCGAATCTACTGGACCGATTAAGTTGAAATTTGGTACACATA
>JAHWFO010083576.1:0-18922 GCA_023313115.1 Rhysida immarginata
TGTTTCGTTGTGGAAAAAGAGTTTTATTTTATTCTCAAGTTTATCATTAAGAACGAAATTCAATCGTGGCGGTGAGGACTATCTTTATAAGATTCCTGAATTTCTTTATGCTCTAAATTATTCCCTTTATACTTAATTCATAATATATATGGTTGGTTAAAGTACTTACCAGGTACAACCCTTAAAATTTTGCAAATATTTGAATGTATCTCTACTTCCGTAAAATTATACGAAGCAAAAGCTTTACAAAAAGCGCACATGTTGAACGGTTAAAAGCGCATGTTTCAGCTAACTAAGAAAATTCTTCTTTTCTTTTGTTATTGTTGTTGCCACGGATCCTAGCAAGCACGCTGGCAAACGTTATCTCATTCTAACAAAATCAACCGTCATCGAAATCGCAACATTATTAGCAGTTTTCATTATTGCTTTGTCTTTCTTAATATTCAAAAATGACTCCGATGACTCCAGCTTAAAGATGGGAGTTAAGGGAGTTAACTTCGAGTCGCAATCCGAGCGAATAAAGAAACAAACTACGAGTCACTCAGAGTTACCGGAGTGACTCCTTGAACTCAGAGCCAATAGCTGAACTCGCTCTGATGATGGAAGTCAAGGGAGTTAACTCAGAGTCGCACTCCGAGCGATTAAAGAAACGGAATCCGAATAACTCAGAGTCACCGAAGTGACTCCAAGTGAATAAGTGAACGCACCCTAGGTGGTGTTGCCTGAGCGCGAAAACGTCATACATTGTTACATCCTCTTTCGGAATCATAATTTAGGGTCTATTATTGGTAGAAATGCGATTAAACATGACCTCTTATGATGATGTAACAATGTATGACTTTCCGCGCTCAGTCTTTGAGTAGAGGTGGTGTTGGCACAGATCAGAGGATTAAAAGTTCATGATGCAAATCTTTGATTAAAGCGAATAGTGGTGCAATGGTGGCAAAAACTATCAGTGAACAAACAAACAAACAACAGACAGAAAATGAATTTTATATATAAGATTAAATTCAATCGGCGGAGATTGAATTATTTTATTAGATATTACTCCCGTTCGGATGTAACACAGACAAATCGCTGATTCGATGCTCAGGAAATGAGAAACAAGGTTAATACAGGACTCTCATGCACTGTTCTCTTATGCACTGCTTTCCAAAATGACAACTGTCGTAAATTAGCTCGAGCACTGTTAAACTTTTAAATAATGGAGCATCACTACATTACTGTAACACAGATTAAGTCAAGACAAAAGGGTAGCAAACACTTCTACTGCTTCCTCCCGTCACTTGTAACCTAGGACAAGCATGTCGCTTGTTGAACAACGGTCGAAGTAATTAAGCACACAAATTAATTCGCTCGAAAGCTGACCAAAAGATATCCCACGAATTCGCTGCACTGATATAATGGCTCCAAGAGTTAAATCATTAATTCTTGTGTAATGTAGGGGGTCTATGCGTAAAATACGAAGTCTTCTTTAGACAATTATGAAGTAATTGTTCTTAAGCGATTCCCCTTTATTTCAACATGTCGAGAGCCTTGACAGCAGCTATAACGTATTCTGCAACAAGTGCTTATCTTCTAATACCATTCCAGTCTGCCTATATTGGTTATGCAGAACGCTGCCATTCCATACGGAAAAATTCCCTTAGCGTGTCCTAATACAGATATACGTTCGTGACTTTGGAAACTTTCATGACACATCCAGAAAACCAAATTCAGCTCGGACAATAATGTGGAGGACTTCTGCACTAGCCCACTGACAGGTGTCACGAAAATAAATATGCCAGAATAGGAAATATGCTTTATCTAATACTATCCCCTCAGAGGCCACCATATATCGTCAACAGAGATGGGAACGAGACGGAATAATTTCAATTGACATTTTAATTTTCAATGATTTGAATAAAATACAAATAATCAATAGTCTCAGAATACTCAATATTGTTCATATACAACTGTCGTCTTTTGGCCCTGCCATAGGGCTTTTCACAAATCGATGATGAATCTTGCTACTTGCGATCCAACGGAGTTCCGCGCTCCAAAACGATGCGAGTAATAGATTCCACTGGAATAAGTGTTTTAAAATGCTGAGATAACTGCCGTAGCTAAATCGGAAAACGGCGATCCATTCGGATTTGGGAGCTCGAGGTGGGACGCTGTGATAAAGAGAAAGAAGAGTTGGAGTTAAACTTGAAAGCTAAATATAATTAGAACGGCCTAGAGTCTCCACTAGACTTTACTGTCGTTCACTTAATACCAAGCAATAGCTACGTTCCAATTGTATGTCCATTAGCTCATGTAATGTATATCACAGTTAATTAGATTCGTGAATGCTTAACGCTAATCTTAACCGGTAGGGCACTTACTCAATAACACCTCTGGCGAAGCCAAGCGCGACTCGCAGCGAGAGCTCTCCGCGTGGTCCCGACTTGCAAACGCTTTTGGATTAGGCGATGCTATCGAGTCCTTCCTCGGCCTGTAGGTTTAGGTCTCCTCTGAGCCTATGGGTCCGGTCGAAGACGTTAAGGCAGGATGCTCTGGAATTGGTCCCGTGGTCCTCTTCGTCCTCGTCTTCTGCAATCGATTTCGATGGCGACGGCGTGGTCAACCCGTCACTGCGGTCCTCTGGCAGGGGACTTCTATTGTCCCTGGGCTCCTTGTTGATGGGGCTAGCTGGTGCCTCGCTCCTCTGATACGATTCCTTCGTTTCGTCCTCGGCAATTGTAAACCCTTCTTGTTCATGATCCTTCGGCGGTCTCGCGACTGAATTCGGTTCAAGGACTCGCCATTCCTTGGTCCAGAATCATGCGGGTCTCTCGGTTGCTGGGGTCTAGAATGTAAAAGCTTCTCATGTGCATTAAAATTATTCAGTCCACCAACGGATGCACTTGCCTTATTATCAACTACTGTCCGTGAACTAATTCTTCAATGAGACCGCACACTGCTGTATTGGTTGAGTCCTCGTCGAGCGCACTGGTCCTGATGATGCCGCTGGTTCGTCGTTCGAGTCCGCGACGAATTTCTGGCCTTCCCTCGCCGTGAGACGATAGGACTTTCTAGAGCCTTCCCCGAGCGCTTCCTAACGTGGGCTCGGCTTGTTCCTTCCACTTTACGTAACTGTCGGTATACACAGTTTGGGGACGGTGGATGCGCCTCGGGCTTCTTCCTCGCTTGTCGTATCGGTTTTTCCGCTGTTTGCGTGAAGCAGCTCGATCTGGCGAAAGAGATTGAACGTCTCGATGAGGGATCCTTCTACTGTTGGAGTTTAAGGCAGATGGTGTTGCCTCAGCGAACGCCTAATCAGAGGATCTTAAATGTTACATTGTATAGGCGTCCAGGCGCACATGTTATAAGTAGTTGGCAGCCCATACGGGGCTGCGCGATTTATACAAACGTCTCAAAGACGAGGCCCATTCAGAAATGACGAGGTATCAAAAGGCCATCGGAAAGGTGAAAAGGAAAGTCTGGTCTCCTCCGATGACTTCGCATAAACACTTAGATGTTGAGAAGCGTTTCTTAAACATAAACGAACCTAGCCGTGACCATTCAAGGAGGAGAAATGAACGAAGTTGAACGGCCACTTTCCTCCATACGGTCGAGAGTGATGGAGGATGTCCTTGCAATCGACTCCAACGGGCCAGCCAAAGTTTTCTTTATTAATGAAGGCGATCGCAATAGCTAGGTCCGGTTTGAGTACCTCGCCAGTGAAATCGTTTAAAAGAAAGCGCACAGACTGATATGAGAAATGTACCAGCCTGTAATGCTGCTTCAAAAGATCCCAGATCGACACCACGAACGGGCACTCGTAAAAAATGTGGCTGACAGTCTCATCTACGCCGCAGTATAGCCATCTAGCAGACTCGACCATCCTCCACTGGTGGAGACGTTGGAGGAAGTAAAATCCGTAGTGCAACAGGCGTCACTGTAGTTAAACAATGATCGTTCAAAAGCGAAGGATTTTAATAATTTTAGAACTGCTGCCCACGGATAATCAGGGTGGAATCGTAAGATGTCGGTCATCCCACCTGGGTCAGTCTGCTGGAAAAACCAAGCAAGACGAAGATGACCCCACTGTTGTTGATCAATGCGACGTAGCCAGGGAAGAAAAGTCACATAAAACTTAGATTGTCGAAAATTCATGATCACCGGCAACAAGGGAGGTAACGGAAGCTTCTTCACCTTGAAAAAGAACAGTAGATGAGAGAACACAAAGTTTGCCGACATGGGAGGCGGGAAAAGAAATACCCGAATCATCGCAGCCAATCTGGATGCAATGAGATAGTCCTTGATGTCCGGTAAACCTAACTCTCCTCTCTCATACGGGATAAACAGGTATGCTGCACGTAATGGATGACGCCTTTGCGTATTTGTTTCCCACACACAGTTCATCTTCGCACTACGTAGTTTCTGAAGGTTTCTGAACGAGGGCAAGGTGAATAGGCATTTGGATGTTAATACTGGAAGCACATGTGTTTTAATGAACCTCACTTGACAAACATCGATGTTGGGAAACGGAGGCTTTTATCAAGGCGAGAGATGCACTTCTCAATCGCTTGTTGCCAGTGCATAGAGTCCATGGTCGGTTGGAAAGAAAAGTCAAATCCTAACAGTGTAATTCGGTCGCACCATGTTATTGGGAAAGTTTTGAGATAGTCCACAGTCCAGTTCCCAATAACAATACATTTAGACTTGACGAGGTTGATGGAACATCCCGTCGAAGTACTAAAGTGGTCAAAGGTCTCTTTATAGATGCTCAAGAAGTAAGAATCGGACGCAAAACGCACTACGTCATCTACGTAAGCCAAATTCCTGATGTTTATGGATGCAGCTGGCAGATCGTATCCTCGAACATCTTGGTGGCGATTCAAGTATTGTAATAAAGGTTGAAAATAAAAGGTGTATAACAGAGGGGAAAGAGGACACCCCTGCCTGACACCCTTATACAAATTGAAGGTAGCAGATACGGAACGATTAATCGCCACACATGATGCGGCCGAAACATACAGTGCTGAAATAATCGTGTCAAAAGTCCGAAGACGAAGGTGTCGAAACACTTCAAAGAGAAACTCGTGGTTCACTTTGTCGAAAGCCTTTTCCTGGTCAAGACTTAAAACGGCAAGAGTTTGGTGACGAACACACGCTTCTTCCATCACACACCGAATCGTAATTAGATTATCGGACATCCTGCGTGATGGAATAGAGCAGGGTTGTCTGGGACTGATGAAATATTCGGTAAAAACTTTAAGTCTTTGTTGAAATACACCAGTGAAGACCTTGTAATCCGTGTTGAGGAGGGTTTCTGGCCTCCACTGGGTAACAAGCTCTGGATTCGGCACTTTGGGGAGTAAGATGATTTTCTCCACGGTGAAGTCCCGAGTGATGGAAGACGGGTCTTCAATAATTGAATTAAACACTTGAACCAGGCAAGGCCCAAGAAGATTCCATGTCGCGTTGTAGAATGAATATGGAATACCATCCATATCCGGGCTGGGAACTTCTTGACTTCGTCTTCGGAAAAGGGACGAGAGATAGACAGGTCAGCATCCTCAGAAAAAGGACTTAGCGCCTCAATCCACTGCTTCGTGTTATCTGATGGTGCGATTGGGTTACTAAAACATGATGAAAAATGGGTGTGATAGGGTGACAAGATGTCGTGGTCAGAATTCATCTCACCATCTTCCATTACTAGACGATGACATCGTTTTTTGTTAGCGCGTCATCTTTCTTCCGCAAATATGGCTGATGACGAGTGCCTGACGTCAGCCGCCCAGGTTAGTTTGGCTCTGAGCGATGCGCCGGCCGCCTTGCGGATCATTAGAACGTTGATCTTGCTCTTCACCTGACGTATTTCGGTATCAAACTCCTCCTTTGGAATGGAAACTTGGAGCAGTCGCAGAATTTCTTGAACATAAAAAGATGACGACGCCGATGTCTAGCCGCTTGTAACCCAATCTTACGGAAGAAACGCTTGATTTTGTTTTTAAGTTCTAGCCAAGAAGCCAGCGTAGGAAGCACATTATGAAGATGTTTTTCAACGAACTGAGTGAACATTCCCTTATATTCCTCTTCGTCGAGCAGAGAAACATTCAGAAACCAATTGCGATGGACTGCAGAACCTGTAGCAGATGCTGGGAATGGAGGATTCCATGACACATTATGGCACTATGGTCGGAGAATGAACATGGAATTACCTCCAGTTTTCCTGGCGAGCCAGCAAAAGCACTGTCAACGAGAAAAAAGGTCCAATCTTGATGACAGGGTTGGTTTGGTTTGGTTTGGTTTGTTTGATATTAACCTGCTATGGTCATTGCAGGACGGCATTATAGGGACCGCAAATTTTGCCTCGCAAGGGTTCTTTAACGTGCAGCCAACAAAAGACTACACGGGACCAACGGCTTTACTTCCCTTCCGAAGGAAGTGCGTGATCTCAGAATTTCCCCCTGAAAAATCCTCGTCGTTCTCGGCCAAGATCGAACCCGCGTACTCGGGCATCAGAGGCGATCACGCAACCACTGAGCCACCGAAGCCAATTGATGATATAGCGGGTCCATTATGGAAAGTAGACCCAAGCTGACTACTTCGTGGAGGGTGTGTCCATAAGCCGAACAATGCATTTTGCTGGTACAAATGATACACATGACCAGACGAAAAGATGTTGTTGTCGTCTGGATGGCAGTTCAAATCACCATCAATCACCACAGGCGAAGATGAACGCAAAAAGTAGTTTAAGTCACTAAAAAACGTTGGTTTCTCTGCACGGTGCATAGACATTAAGCACTCGGAACTTGACACCAGATGTTGAAATGTTCAATGAAATTACCCTGCACTCGCAGTCATACACACAGTTCGACACCAAAATGGAGGGATTGAAAATGATGATAGCAGCCCCTTTCCCATTTGATGACGAAGAGTTGATAAAGAATTATTCATTAATGTACTGACTGCGAAGGCCCGGTAGATCGTAGCACTGTTGTGAAGTGGCAAGTTTTACTACTTGAAGTAACAAGATATCCGGCCTGTACAGGGCAATGAACGATGACAATACCGACTGCTTAAAAGAGGATCCAAGAGAACGCACGTTTCGGGAAATGACCTTCATTGAGGATGTTTAGTGCGGCAACTGCTGACCTGTGTCCGGTTGAGACTTCGGCCTCTCAGATGTTGCAGGAGGCTCTGTCGCTTCCTTGGAGATCGCAAGCGACCTGATGAGGAAGAAGGGCTGCGCTGGTGGCTCGCGCGGCTGTCTCACTCGGAAGAAGAAGTAGTTCCGCTCTCGTCTCTATTGCCACGATGCCGTCTGGATTTTTTCTTGCGAGGACTCTTTCTTCTCACAAGATGATCCTGCTGTTTGGGCGCTGATGGTTGCGAAAACCCAGCAGAAAATGTCATCCTGGATGGTGACGACGTTTCGATGAACCGTGCTGGCTGTGATGTCGTTGACTGCTAAGGTGGAGGACGTGCTGGAAAGTCCTCCACTGAGAATACGAATTCTGCTCTTATCGAAACATCAGCGTCGTCATCTGCAGAAGCTTTGTCTTCACCCATCGGAATATCGAGTGATGGCTGAGGGAGAGGTGTAATCTCTCGAATTCCCGGGAACTGGGAGAGAGGGGACAATGGTTTCTCCCTCCTAGGCTCCAAGGATAGAGATAGAAGCGAAGATAGTCGAGGTGGTGGGGGCATCAACTCTTTCTGTTCCCGGGGAAGAGGCTGAGGATTTGGTGTAGCATGGCTGTTCCGTGCTAGTGACGAAGGCGGCGAAGCTCTGGTCGGCACAGGTGACTTGGCCGGCGATAACATCTTGGTTTTCTGCTGGGGTGATATTCTCTTTGGCATTGATGTAATATCTGCTGGTGCTGCAAACACCCTCTCCGGGCACTGATGGTATTTGCTTACGATGCGGTTGCATGCATCGCATTTCTTTAGGAGAGGGCAGTCCTTTCTGACGTGAGACGTTTTCTTGCAGTGCCAGCAGCACTGCCTTAGACCCTTGTAAGACACACGAACACGGTTCCCGTGCATTACAAGGTAGTCTGGAATATCCTTCTGAAGATTCATGTTGACTACGATGTCACCAATCATCTGCAGGGGAGAATCCAGATGAACTGGTTAGGCAACTTTCTTCACCTGCCCTTAGTAGGACATGTAAACCTTCAGGTACTTTTCTTCCACCAACGGCGAGGCGCCCCGGATTAATACTGGTAAAAATCCGGGCTCAGCATAGCGCAGTCGGACGGTGGTTTGCCCGACCTTAATATAATCCGCAGACACAACACGGTCTGCTATGATTCGCTGTCAACAGAGCATCCTCCATTCGTTTGGAGAAAGTCTCTGTACGACAGACACTGCAGGATCTCCAGACGGGAGAATGGGCGGGATGCCCGTTTTCGCATAACGTTCCTTCATAAACATACCCAAGGCTATTGGTCCATCGGCAACCATTAACACCATGTTCTCCATGGCTAGAGTAAGAAGTTCGGGGGAGGGGGGTGAGACCATCGATGCCATCGGGCCAGCCAAAGTTCTTTGTTGATGTAAGCGATCGCAATTGCTAGGTCCGGTTTAATTACCTCGCCGGAAGAATCATTTAAAAGGCAGCGCACGAACTGATATGAAAAGTGGTGTCTCAAACGATCCCAGATCGACTTCGCAAACGGGCACTCATAAAAAATATGGCTGACAGTCTCAACTACGCCGCACACAGAGCATCCAGCAGATACAACCACTTTCCACTGCTGAAGACGTTGGAGAGAATGGAACCCGTGATGCAGCAGCCGCCATTGGTACTTAAACAGAGTTTTTTCAAAGGCAAAGGATTTTAAGAGTTTCATGACTGCTGCCCACGGGCGATCGGAAAGCAGGCGAACGATGTCAGTCGAATCCCCAGGGTCGATCTGCTGAAGAAACCATGAGAGTCGAAGAATTCCCCATTCTTGTGGGCCGATACGGCGTAGCATTGGTAGAATAGTCAATAAGTCAATGTTAAATGATTTGTAGATCTCCAGTTGGAATTGATACATTACTATTGGCGACAAGGGAAGTAACGGAAGCCTATTCACCTTAAAGCAAAATCTTAAGTGCAGAAAAAAGAAGTTCGCTCAAAAAGGGGGGGGGGGTCAGGAATACCCGAATCAGGGCAGCAATGAGTTGTCGCTTATTATCAGGTAAACCTAACCCCCCTCTCTCGAAGGGAACAAAAAGGAACGCTGCTCATAAAGGATGAATTTTTGAAACAGTCGACCCCCATATACAGTTCACTATTGCCCCACGGAGTCTTATGAGGAGTTTACACGAGGGGCAATTAGATGTTAACACTGGAAGCACATGGGTCTTGATGTATCTCACCTTGACAAACATTGATGCTGAAAACCTGAAGTTTTGGTCAAGGCGAGAAATGCACTTCTCAATCACTTGTTGCCAGTGCATAAAGTCCATATTTGGTTTGAATGAGAACACATAATCTAGCACTATAATTTGGCTACACAATGATATTGGGAAATTATTAAGATAGTCTATGGTCCAATTCCCAATTGCAATACTTTTAGACTTAACGAGGTTGATGGTACTCCCCGTCGAAGTACTGAAGAGGTTGAATGTTTCTTTGAAGATGCTCAAGGAATGTGCATCTGACGCAAATAGCACCACGCCATCTGCATACGCTAGCGATTTGATGCATATCGATGCGGCTGGAAGATCGTATCCTCGAACATCTTGGTGGCGATTCAAGTACTGTAGTAACGGTTCCAAATAAAAGATGTATAGCAAAGGGAAAAGAGGACACCCTTGCCTAACACCTTTAAACAAATTGAAGGTAGTAGATATGGAACCGTTAATCGCCACACTTGATGTGGCCGAAAGATACAGTGCAGAAATAATCGTGGCTACGGTCCGAAGACGAAGATGTCGAAAAACGTCAAAGAGAAACTCATGGTTTACTTTGTCGAAGGCCTTTTCTTGATCAAGGCTTAATACAGTCCGAGTTTGTTGACGAGCACACGCCTCTTCCATTACACACCGAATCATAATTAGTTTATCAGACATTCTGCGTGATGGAATTGAGCAGAATTGTCCGGGGTTGATAAACTCTTCTACGTAGATTTTAAGTCTCTGCTGAAAAACACAGTGAAGACGTTATAGTCCGTGTTGAGAAGGGTTATTGGCCTCCATAGGGTAACTATTTCTGGATTCGGCACTTTGGGGAGAAGAATGATTTTTCTCATGGTGAAGTCAGGTGTAATGGAAGACGGGTCCTTGATGATTGAATTAAACACTTGTATCAAGAGAGGCCCAAGAAGTTTCCATGTCGCATTATAAAAGGAGTATGCAATACCATCCATACCCGGGATGGACTGACGATGGCCGTCCGCTGACAGGAACTTCTTGACTTCGTCTTCGGAAAAGGGACGAGAGATAGACAGGTCAGCATCCTCAGAAAAAGGAGTTATCACCTCAATCCACTCCTTTGTGTCGTCTGATGGAATAATTGGGTTATTGAAAAAGGATGAAAAATGGGTGTGAAAGCCTGACAAGATGTCGTCGTCAGAATTCACTTCCCCATTTTTCTCCACCAAACGATGTCATCTTTTTTTATTGGCCCGTCGTCTCTCCTCAGTAAACGCTGATGATATAACTGCCTGACGTCAGACGCCCAGGAGAGTTTGGCTCTGAACACTGCGCCGGCTGCCTTCCGGATCATTAGAGAGTTGATGTCGCTCTTCACCTGACGTATTTCCATCTCGAACTCCTCCTTCGGGGTGGATACTTGAAGGAGCCGAAGGATTTTTTGGAGCATAAGTAGGTGACGACGTCGACGACGAGCAGCGTCTAACCCAATCTTCCGAAAGAAACGTTTGATTTTGTTTTTAAGTTCTAGCCAAGAAGCTAGCGTAGGAGGCACATTATGAAGGTGTTTTTCAACGAACTGAGCGAACATTCCCTTGTATTCCTCTTCGTCGAGCAGAGAAACATTCAGAAACCAATTGCGATGCACTGCAGAACCCATAGATTATGCTGGAAATGGAGGATTCCATGACCACGCAATCGCACTGTGGTCCGAGAATGAACATGGAATTACCTCCATTTTCCCTGGCGATCCAGCAAATGCATTGTCAACAAGAAAAAGGTCTAATCTTGATGATATAGTGGGCCGTTGATGGAAAGTAGATCCAAGCTGACTACTTTGTGGAGGGTGTGTCCACAAATAGAACAATGCATTTTGCTGGTGCAAACGATACACATGACCAGACGAAAAGATATTATCAAATCACCGGCAATCACCACAGGCAAAGATGAACACAGAAAGTTATTTAAGTCCCTGAAAAACGATGGTTTCTCTGCTATTGTACACGGTGCATATACATTAAGCAATCGAAACTTGACACTAGATATTAAGATGTCCACTGAAATTACCCTGCACTCGCAGTCATACACACAATTCGAAACCAAAATGGAGGGATTAAGAATGATGGTAGCAACCCCTTTCCCATTTGGTGACGAAGAATTGATAAAGAATTGTCCGCTAGTGTACTGACTGCGAAAGCCCGGTAGATCGTAGCACTGCTGAGTGGTGGCAAGTTTTACTTCTTGAAGTAACAGGATATCCGGCCTGTACAGGGCAATGAACGATGACAATACCGATTTCTTAAAAGAAGAACCAAGAGAAAGCACGTTCAGGGAAATGTCCTTCATTGAGGTTGTTTAATGAGGCAACTGCTGACCTGTGTCCGATTGACACTTGGGCTTCCCAGGTGTTACAGGATGCACGTCGGTCTTCTCCTCGGCGATCGCAATCGACCTGATGAAGAATGGGATGTGCGGCTATCTCTCTCGGAAGAAGAAGTGGCTCTGCTCTCGTCCCTGTTGCCACGACTCCGTCTGCAGCCGAGGAAAAATTCAGACGCGATTTTTCGTTCAAAAAGTGATGTACATATCTCAGTCTATATCTTTCTATCACTATATCCTACAACTATGGTCATTATCTCGTTGGAAAGAGGAAGATTGAGTCTTGAATAAAAAGCAAAACCACTATATAATTGGAACTAATTGGAGCTAACCATGGCCTACGAGAAAAGACCTGTGCATTTAATATAAAGAAGGCATTACGTAAAAAAAACATGGAAACACGAGCGTTTTAAGATAATATCATGAAATCCTGTCATCTGTCGGCGAAATCAGCACATCATCATTTATATAAAATCAGCGACGGTGGACGTTGTCACAACAAAGAAAAAATCTAACAATGAGTTATCTAACAATGGATTATTTCCCGATTATACAAACGGGTGGGTTCGCTTCTAGTTTTCTACTAAAAATATGTTGTAAAATAATAAAATATATATTATTTTAAGCAGATTAGTTATTTTAAGAAATGAACTTTGAAGTTTTGTTAATTTCTTAAAATAAAACAATAAATCTGACTAAAAAAATGTTTTCAAACATGTTGGTCTTAGTTGTTTGAAAAAATATAAATATATGGGTCTTTAAAACAACAGTGATTTTACGACATAGAGTCGACGCGTTTCAGCCGTGGCTTTCTTTAGGACTGTGTGTATAATGATTAAAAAAGCTTAGAATAACACACTCGATGGGGAGAGAGGGTTGGGGTAGATAGGTAAAACAACAACAGGGGGGGGGGGAGTCTAGGAGATTGCTGCATTCGTAATTTAAAACCCAATGGGAATCGGAGAGTTCTGGCCCAATTACTTGTGCAAACGGAAAACAATACAAGACTGTATCTAGAATATCTCAATGGTAGATTATCAATATGGCAGGTATGCCCCATTTCATTCATTAGGGAAACAAAAGTGGGGACTTCAAGACTAGGACGGAGTTAATTACTCAACTCCGATTGAAACTTGGAGATAGGGGTGTTTTAAAAGTAACACATTGCCAGCAAGTAGAGGGAGAAACCAGCTCACATTTGGAAACAGATCCCTTTAGAGGAATGGCAGGGGAGGGGGGCCGTAGAAAAATACTCAAATTGGTTCAAACATCGTGTAATGGTCCTTGTCACCCACGCTTATTAATGAACAACAAAATAAAACTTATAAGAAAAAGTACATACAGATAAATAAATAAAAAACAACAATCAGATATAAAATAAATAAATAAATAAATAAATAAATAAATAAATAAATAAATACACACTAAAGGTAACCAATAATAACATACAGTAGTAGTTCTACGCCTTAAAAAACCGCGGCTTTGGCAGTCACCAGAGCCTCCGTCAATTTTTTTTCTTGCGGGGACTCTTCCTCCTCGCAATATGATCCTGCTGTTTCTGCGCTGATGGATGCAAAGGCCTAGCAGAAGATGTCATCCTGGAAGATGACGATGTATCAATGATCCGTGCAGGCTGTGATGTCGTTGACTGCGGTGGTGGAGGAAGTGCTGGAAAATCCTCCACTGAAAACACGGATTCTGCACCTACTGAAGCATCTACGTCCTCATCTCCAGAAGCTTCGTCTTCACGCATCGACACATCGAGAGATGGCTGAGGAAGAGGTGGAATCTCTCGAATCTCTCGAATCATTATATGCAATAATGAGTGCAAGAATGCTCAGAGGATTATGTTCTTCATAAATTTCTTTAACGAAGGTAAAATATATCTTAACGACTTCATAAAAAGATAATTCAGTTAAGTCAAGAATTAGACGACGACATCTCCGACAGTCTAGTCATTTTGGATTCAGGGCGCAGTTCTCCTCCTAAAAAGAAACCCTGTGCAACACCTCCTAAAAAGAAACCCTGTGCACTGAAAATTCATATGCACTGAAAATTCATAGAAAATACAATGAAGTCATAAATTTATAGCTTACTATTGGTAGAAATACACTGGCGGAAAAAAAATCCCAACACCACGAAGGACTCGTGCTAGATGAATGAAATTTGGACAGTATCTTCAGCTATGGTATTTATTCAATTGATTCAAGTTTCAAGATTACAACTTATAGGGGGTGCCACCAGCGCAACCCTGTACATAGTGAAAAGCACGGACTTAAGTACCCGCTGTGGTCGCCGCGCTGGTCTATGCAGGCCTGCACACGTGCATGCATACGGTCGTAGAGATGCCGAACGTCATTTTGTGGTAATGGCATTCCATGCCTGTTGTACCTGGATGGTCAGATCAGCGGCAGTTGTTGCTGGTTGTGGAAGAGCCCTAACACGGCGTCCGACCATGTCCCAGACGTTCTCGATGGGCGACAGATCTGGTGATCGTGCTGGCCATGGTAGGATGTGGACACCCTGAAGGGCACGTTGGGTTGCAGCGGCAGTATGGGGTCGAGAGTTATCCTGTTGGAACAGCTCCCCTGGCATACCAGCTATGAATGGCAGCACAATGGGTTCAGCAACCATCCGAATGTAAACATTTGCCGTCATGGTGACTGGGATAACCACCAGGGGGATCCTGCTGTCGTAGGAAATCCCTCCCCATATCATAACGCAAGGGGTGGGGCCAGTATGCCAACGACGGATACAGCTCGGTAACAGGACTTCCCCACTCCTCCTCCTGACCCTTGTGCGACCATCACTCTGACCTCCATTCTGCCCTCCAAGTCGCTCTGGCTTGACACCACTGAAGACGTGCCGCACGGTGTTGAGGGGAAAGAGGCAAACATGCCATAGGGTGTCTGGAGTGGAGGTTCCTGGCCAGGAGACGGTTCCGAATTGTGCGTGGAGTGACGTTGGGTGCCACAGCAGCCCGAATGTCCGCTGCAGATGCTGTCCGATTTTCCACAGCCATCCGACAGACTAGTTGTTATCCGCATCTTCGCCCGCCCGCGCCATGTGTTGAGGGGAATTACAAAGCAAAAGCAGAACAATTTTAAATGAAAACCCCAGAAAGTGGGAAGGGGGGGGGGTCGTAGGGGGCTGATTTTTGGCGATAGAGCAGGTCCTTTATTGATAAGCTTACCCTGAAAATTTCAAGTCGTTAGCTCAAACCGTCTAAGAATTACAGATAAATAAATAAATACACGCAAGAGTTTTAGTAAATTATTTTTTAAACATTGTGAGTGACAAAATTTCATTCATCTAACACAAGTCCTTCGTGGTGGTGGGATTTTTTTTCCGCCGGTGTACGATTAACAATGCCTTTTTATGATGATGTAACAATGTATGAATTTTCAGTGCACAGGCTTTCTTTCTAGGAAGTGTTGCTATTGGTCCGTCGGCAACCATGAGCACCATGCTTTCCATGGCTTAGAGAAAAGTTCGAAGGTGGGGGGTGTAACCTCCCCCGGGGGCCGCCGGGGGGAGGATCACTCACAATCTTGCTTGTGGGATGCTGTATGAAAGGCACTAAAGTTCAAAATTCAAAGTTTGCACACAAACTACTTTTTCACGGGAACCTCATCGGCTGTCATCAGGGCGGACTCGGTACTCTCTCTCTCTCTCTCTCTCTCTCTCCATATGTCGCTTGTCTCCCATTTTTATTTGCCCTGCTAATGACCTTATTATGTATTCAATTATGCAGGGCGAATGGGAGACGAACACCTTTCTTCTCGAACCTTCGGGCCGAGCAAAAATACTGCCTAGGAGGAGGGAAAGTGTTGAGCGATTTTTCCGCCCAACTTTGTTATGACCACGATCGTTGTTGTTTAACTTTTCGCAGCTTCATCGCCTGATCGTTTCTCTCGTCATAGACAGAAAGAGTAGGCCAGGAAAGGAAAGAAAACTACTTTCCTTGCGGCAGAGAATTATAAGAACGGCAGAATAAAATTCAGATTGTTGTTATAAATGCATGAAAATGAATAGGACCATTAAATCAATGCTTCTTCCATATCCAAAAGCTCCAGCTTATTCCAAAAACAATTTTATTTAATGAAAGTGAGTTATTTATTCCATACGAATTTCCATAATCTATGCATTAACCAATAATATCAGATGTAGATACACATCTTGTACAACTGCTTAAGCATTAGGCCTTGTATGAAATAATGCATGTACTGTCAACTGTTATTTTGTAACTATGGAGTAAATGACTCGCTTTCATTAAATAAAATTCATTTTCCATGCATTTAGCATTACAATAATCTGAATTTTTTTCTGCCGTTCTCATCGCTCTCTGCCGCTAGGAAAGTAGTTTTCTTTCTTTTCCTGACCTGCTCTTTCTGTCTATGATGTTAGTTTCGGCAAAGAGTACAGCAAAAGTTTTACATTCATAGTAAGTTGCTCTAACACTCGTTCAATTCGAGTCGTTCTGCACCTATTGTAGGTAGATAACACTTACTGCACCTTATACTTTGGCCGATTTCTTCGTGGCTGCTCATAGTTGAATGTCCTAATTCGTCGCCACACTGAGAGTCCATCTTGTGAACTTTAATCTGGTCTTCTCTTGTATTACTAGCATTGGACACAGACTTAACTTTACCGGCCTTCAAGATACATGTATCTTCAATATCTTTTTGTACTTCATAGCCTCCTATCTTTACCATCACTGAATAGTCCATTAAAATATCGCTACAATACGATGGAATAAATTCTTCCATGGGCCTGTTTATACTGCTATAGCTTATTAAGCCTTGCAGCGGAACGAGACCTTTGGATAGATTCCCTATCAAATTCTGTTTAAAATTTACGGTATCTGTTGCTTCAATGTTGAGCTTCTCTTTATTAGTATTCAACGAGTTTCGCACTCATTATTCGTTGGACAACAAGGATTCTTTAATAACACCTAACACATATCTATCATGTGCTCGTTGAATTCCTCGGCATCAATTAATTTCAGCTGACACATTCGAAGTAACCCACTTAATTGATATCTTTGGATATTACTTTCAAAGTTCAAAACATACTCAACTCCTATTTGTCCACCTTGGTTTACCAGAAGCTTCGTCACATTACCAAATTCCTCTCGGAGCCGCCTCATCGTCTCTTCCTCGGATATTAACTAACTTCGCTACATAAGCTGAAGTCTTCCCCTCATCCGATCTATTTACTTCCCGAAGGATCGTTTTATACGCATCGACCATTAATAACCTTTGAGCATTATAAATCCTAATGTGGACTTGTTACGCCGACGTTTTCTTTTTTTTGATGTTGGCCAAAATCAGTGAAGGAGCGTGAACTCCGACAATATCGAAATACTGCGGTTCCTTTAAGAACCCATACTTCTTAACTTCACGCTTACCTTTGACTTTTCCGTTTCCTGTACACAAGTTATCATCATAAAGTCCTTGGTGTCCTGGCAATCTTGCTGATCACAGTATTCTTTTATTTGTTCAATTCCAAATAGCTAATTCCAAAGCCAATACCTAGATCAGCCTTACTGTAGACTAAATAAGTCTCAGAACAGGTACTCTTCAATGAGTATCAGGATACTCAATAAATTGCCAACTATCAGTCATGAGTTAATCTAAACAAGTTCAAATTGGTTATATATGACTGGCTTTTATCTAATCCATTTTACGACATTCAGGAGTATCTGAAATTCTTATTGAATTCTAAATTAACTGACTCTTAAGTTTATTTTTTTTACTGTATTCCTGTACGTTTCTGTTATCCTTACCTTGTACCCTGAAGACATATGCACTGTATAGTGTTTTCTACTAATAATAAATTTATTGTATTGTATTGATTAAAGACAAGGATGATTCATCTTTATGCCGGTCATAGCCTTTTTCTGCCCATGACAAATCTTCTCCTTCATATTGGGGATTTAACATGGAACTTGTCATTCATATGGCATCTTCTAAGTTTTTAAGATTTATAGCTATCAGACATTCTTGCATTGTCGTGAAAAACGCATTAAAATAAGCGTTCACTTTAGCTCTATCATTCTTAGCTGTAACTTTGTTCGCTATTGTGGTGAAAGGTTTGTTAAACGAACCAATATCCGTATTTGAGAAACTTAATAACTCGTTAATATGCACGTCCTCCATTTTTTTCCACACTTAAATTCTACTTTACCCAGGCAATTCAGTATCTCGAACACTATCACTTCCAGTATTTGTAATAGCACACAAGGTCTGTGTAACAAAGTCTCGCCATGCGCAGGCCCCAGTCACGTGGTCTGACGTCATTGCCACCGTTAGCGAGGCCTACGAGATAACAAGGCCTGGAAGCGAAAAAGTCACCTGACCAGAGCAGTCCGACCAACAATCAAACCTTCATTGTTTTCAACAAAGGAAAAAATACTGACTGTTAAAAACCAAGACTGAAACAATGATGGTTACATTGTTATTCGGACTTCTATAGTAGATAATTGCGTACGTGCGTGTTGCACTGTCAGTTTTGTTAAGACCTAATTATTTATCAGAGAAGGAAAATAAACCAGTTTCGAATTTCAAATTTATGCTTAATATGAATAAAATGGTACAAGATTTAAATAAAAAAAATTATGTTCCACTAGCAATCATACATAAAAAAAGAAAAAATTGAATAATGAAAGCATTCCTCTTTAAATATTTCAAATAGTACCTTATTTATTTTCTTTTTCGTTTTCTTTCTATTCGCATCCGATCAAATTTTTTGTAATTCTGTAATTCTCGTAATATAGATTCTAAGTCGAATATATTTTTTAACAACTTCAATAGGAATTTTTTCATTACTTGGCAATGAAGTATAAGCAAGATTATTAATAATAGAAATAATTTTTTCATCTTTTTTAACCCTCTTCCCGACAAAATTTTCAAATATAACATCGCGTTTCTTTAATGAAATGAGTAAGTCATCTGATGGTCAGATTAAGTACCCTTTACACATGCTTATAGTGAATGGCTTTCTCGGTTGCAGTGACGTCATGCGCAGGCTCGGACGAGTTTTAGAAAAGTTTCGGCGAGACCTTATACAGGGTGTAAATTTTAAGTTGACAAAGCAGAATAACTCGAAAAATAAGCTTCACACGAAAAAATGCGTAGAATCCAAAGTTGATTATTTTCGAGGGGGCATCTGCTGGTGCTAAAATTAGCCCACCCCCCCC
>JAHWFO010083577.1:0-17943 GCA_023313115.1 Rhysida immarginata
CCCCCCCCCCCTGCTTCTATACAATACCGTATATTCTATACAGGGTGAATACAAAAGTCTGAACTCCCCTTATATTTTTTGAACCGAAGCAGATATGTCAATTTTTATGAATCTAATGAATAGGAAGTTGTGGGTGGCCTATCCCATGGTGCACTTTTCGTCATCCCAAATATGCAAATTAGGACACATTCAAAATTAATCTCAAAACCGTAAGAGATAGAGAAAAAAACCCAATTGCAAACTTGTTCAGCATAAAAAAACAAACAAAACAAAAAAAATAATCCAAATCGGACCAACCAATCACCCACAATCCCATGGTGAACTTTTTGTAGCTTACAAACAGTCACACTGCACAAGGAAAACTGAATGTTGATATTTCCACCATGTAAAGCATGCCAATCAAAAAATTAACATAAATTACCATACTCACATTCACTTTCATGCGGAAAAGCAAATAAAAGGCATGTTTCAGCACACAGAAGACAGAACAATTCCAGGATGGCAAGCTACACTGTTCCGGAAATGGTCAACATGATCTTCTGATTGTGGGTGATTGGTTGGTCCGATTTGGATGATTTTTTTTTTGTTTTTTTATGCTGAACAAGTTTGCAATTGGGTTTTTTTCTCTATCCCTTACGGTTTTTGAGATAAATTTTGAATGTGTCCAATTTGCATATTTGGAATGATGAAAAGTGCACCATGGGATAGGCCACCCACAACTTCCTATTCATTGGATTCATCAAAATTGACATATCTGCTTCGGTTCAAAAAATAAAAGGGGGGTTCAGACTTTTGTATTCACCCTGTATATTTTAGGAATATGATGGCTTCGTCCAAACTAACGACGCTGAAGTCGGCAAAGGAGTCTTTGCTAGCGCCTGACAAAAGTGTGTCCTGTGAAAGGGCCTACAGGGATGCTTGTTTGGATCCTAGGTTTGCTGCATTTGACTTAGTATTTAATGAAATGCTAGAATCTCTCAGGAATGACATAAACGCCAAGTACAATGCACTGGAGGCGAAGGTCGACTCCTTACGGACAAGTTTTGACGAGAAATTCAATGGAATCAACACAGAAATCCAAAACTCTCGTACAGACTTCATCAACAAGATAAATGATTTTAGAAAAGCCTTTGAGAAATGTTCCGGGACTCCAAAGGTGGGTAACTCCAAGGAAGAAAATAAGGTAAGAGAAAATTTTCAACTTATCTCGCTTGCTAACAAAGTGCATGGACTGGAGTTCATGGAAATAAGTGATAATCGTGACTGTTCGACAAACGGTGGCAACAAAAAAAGCCATTCCGACGGAAGTGATGGAGAAGTGGAAGACAGTGCCTGGCCAGTTGTTCGTAGCAAAAAACCCAGAAGGGGGACGAGGACGGAAAATTCCCAGATTAAGGAAGTTCTAAAGGAGATAAAAAAAATCATGTAACGTTATACAGGGTGTTTTTGAATTGAGTACAGATTTTTTGGGAGATGATAAAAGAGGTCCTTAGAAGTATTTTTTGTCATATGAACATGGGGTCCCCACAGCTCCGTTTACTTACAATACTGCATTGAACAATCAAATGACACCGGGACGCAGTGTGCGTTGGTAGGCCCCTATATTATTTTATTTTTAACAATTAACACAAGCAATCTACTGTAATAACTTTTAAAGTAATTGTTTGCGAAGAAATTTCAAGGTGCACGTGCTTGTTTGTTGAAAAGTCTTAGGACAAACTTCGTCAAGGAGATTCCATGGTATCCAACCCCTTTGTAAAATACGATTAGTCCATATGTAAATGAACTAATCGCATCCTGGGAAAGCAGTAGGTAAAGATTTGTTTTAAAAAGTTCACTTGATGTACTTTTTACATGTGTAAAGTTAAACAAACAGTATGGATCGTTTTACATGGAATGATTATGCAGACATGCATCTGTGTCTCGGTGCTGCTGGTACCATGGATGGTGCAAGGCAGTCATTTCGAACAATTACTGTAAAAGTCATACAGTAGATTGCTTGTGTTAATTGTTAAAAATAAAATAATCTAGGCCTACCAACGCACACTGCGGCCCGGTGTCATTTGATTGTTCAATGCAGTATTGTAAGTAAACGGAGCTGCGGGGACCCCATGTTCATATGACAAAAAATACTTCTAAGGACCTCTTCTATCATCTCCCAAAAAATCTGTACTCAATTCAAAAACACCTTGTATAAGATTACTGCACATACCGGACGCTCAGACACTATCAAGATAAAATGCCACGATGAAGAAACTCACAAAACCCTCGTGTCAGGAATCAAAATGAATGGTGTGCTTAAAATCCAGCATCATCAGCTCAAATCTGAGAAACTGTTAAAATACGTTGTCCGTAATTTAGATATAACGTATGTCATGGAAGATTTTTGCGCAGACCTTAGAAACGCTAACTACGAGGCATGTTTTTTTAAAAAAAAGACGTTTTGGAATTAAAAAAAGACGTGCAAAGATATCGCAATAATTTTATTTTTACATGAAAGCCTGTACCTTAATCTACTTTTCTACATAATTTCCGTGAATATTGAGGCACTTGTCATAACGTGGCACCAGTTTTTGAATACCCTCCTCATAAAATTCTGCCGCCTGACTTGTTAACCACTGTATCACAAATGTTTTGACTTCGTTATCGTCTTGAAGACGCTGACCACCCAGGTGTTTCTTCAAGTGCAGGAACAAATGGTAGTCGCTGGGCGCCAGATAAGGGCTGTATGGAGGATGATCTAGAGTTTCCCATTTAAAAGATTTGATGAGATCTTTGGTCCGATTAGCCACATGTGGACGGGCATTGTCATGCAGCAAAACGATACCCTTACTCAACTTGCCACGTCTTTTGTTCTGGATTGCACGACGCAGATTGTTCAATGTCTCACAATAAGACGCTGCATTGATTGTCTCATTACGAGGCAGAAACTCCACTAGCAATACTCCTTTTCTGTCCCAAAAAACTGTGCACATGATTTTCCGGGCAGAAATTGTTTGCTTAAACTTCACTTTTTTGGGTGATGATGAATGTCGCCATTCCATGGATTGTTGTTTCGATTCTGGTGTGACGTAGGCCACCCATGTTTCGTCACCAGTAACAATTTGGTCTAAAAAATCTTCACCTTCATTGTGGTACCGCTCAAGGAAAGTCAATGCACTGCCTAAACGTTGGGTTTTGTGCAAATCCGTCAACATTTTTGGAACCCAACGTGAACACAATTTCCGGTAATTCAAGTTCTCGGTCACAATGCGATACAAAACACTACGAGAATATTGAGGAAAGCAGTCGCACAATGATGAAATTGTAAAGCGTCTGTTTTCTCTCACCTTTTCTTCCACTTTCTGCACCAAATTTTCATTAACGACCGAAGGACGCCCACTCCGTTCTTCATCATGCACATTTGTGCGGCCATCTTTAAATGCTCTCACCCATTTCCTTACCATTCCATCACTCATAATGTTTTGTCCGTACACTTCACAGATCTCACGATGAATATCGATCGGTTTTACGCCTTTAGCACTAAGAAATCGTATAACAGCCCGTACTTCACAATCGGCGGGACTCACGATTGTCGGAGGCATCTTAAACACTCAGTAAACAACGTATACTATGAAGAATCAGACTGTAATTGCGTCAGTGCGTAGACAAGAGATGTAGTTAACCAGCGCGCATGCGCGGAACGCCGACCGTAGCGCTGCGGCGGCGGAATCGCAAAACGGTACTTAATTAAAAAACATGCCTCGTACTTCCCCGATAAGGCAGTTAGACTTAAAAAAGCAAATGGTGAAGTTGAGATGCCAATGGTTCTAGTACTCCTACAAAACACTGAGCACAATAAATCTTTCCTAAATTTAAAGCAGCTGCTGTAACAGTTGAATTGTTTAGGGGCAACAAGTAGCCCTTACAATGTTACAATTGTTTACGTTTTGGGCACGTGTCCCAGGGCTGCACCGAGTTGCCGCGTTGCAACAAGTGCGCGGGCGACCACCAGTCAAGGGACTGCACCAATATAAAAGGTAAAGGCCCTCCTAAATGTATTCGATGTGAAGGCCAGCACACATCGAGTTGTACTAAGTGTCCCAAATACCCACAAGTTAAAAGGAATAGAACTTCCAAAGTAGCTGAAGGAAGAACTTTTGCTTTGGTTGCTTCTGCTTCTATTGGTAAGGGAGTCACTGACGACGACGAATTGGTTAAAATTCAAAGGTATCTGGGTAACCTAATGAATGTGTTAAAAGATAGCGGCAAAGTGTTGCCGCAGACCACTCAAACTGAGACAAGACAATAATCATGGATAGACATCCCTACAAAGGTATAAATCAAGGTAAGCTACGTTGCACTATATGGAATGCGAGGGGCATCCCTCGCAACTATCATGAGTTCTACGATTTCCTCACAAGCTGGAACATCGATGTTGCCTTCTTGTGCGAAACCCATCTCAAACAGAGTAAGGCTTTCAATCTGCCAGGGTACTATGTTTACCGAAAAGATAGGCCCCCTAAAAAAGCTTCATATCCAGCCTCTGCTGGGGTAGCTATTGTTGTCAAAAAAAGGTATTAATCACACTAAGATTGTCACACCTAACCTTGTCAATATGGAAGCAGTTTCCATTGTCATCAAAGGTGCTGATGTTGGAGAAGTCAAGTTTACTTCCCTACATAACCCACCCAGGCACAAGTTAGACCCTCACGACTTAGATGAACTACTGTCTGGGCCCACCCCAGTCGTTATGGCGGGTGATTTAAATGTGAAACACCCACACTGGAACTCCTGATGCACTAATCAAAGTGGCTTGGTACTTTATAGGTACATGGTAGATCAGATCGACACTTCCGTTATTGGCCCTCTTGAAGATACATACTACTGGGATCACTCACCCACTAGTGACGTACTCGACATTGCTATTCTCAAGGGGTTTTTCAAACCCTTCAATATTTTTACAGTAATTGCCTTATCATCTGATCACGTACCAGTAGCACTAAATTTTGAGGGGATAAATATCGACCTTAGAATAAATCTTCGTTATAAGCAGGACTGGAAATTTTTTAGAGAACTTATGAATGACAGTAACATTCCCTATCAGGATCCCGTCACCAGCAGTGACATGGACGAAAATATCAAAAAAGTCACTCACTTCATCAAGATGGCTACAAATGCTAGTGCTACTCCGGTGGATTGCAAGCGGCCAGACCATCTGGAACTTCCTCCCTCCATCAGGCAATTCATCCACGAAAAAAACACCTTTAAGACGAAGTACAACAGGCTATCCCGCAAGGTAAGTGAGCAGATTAAGGATTTAAGGAATCAAAGATGGAACGACAAAGTTAAAAATCTGTCCGTCCAGGATAACTCTCTCTGGAGTATGGTCAGGGCCGTTAAAAGCAACAGGACTATTGTTCTTCCTCCTCTGCTTACAGAGGGTGGCGATTTCGTTAGCAATGACCAGGACAAAGCACAAATTATCGCCGATTCACTGAAGAGTCAATTCTCTGCGCCCAAAGAGGACGATTTGGTCAATATTACTCGTGAGGTCAAAGACGTGTGTGTGATAGGTATGGCCACACCCAGCGCGCTTTTGCCTCTCCTGATGTCATTGCCACCTCTGAGATATTGGACATCATAAAGCGCCTGAAAAGCAAAAAGGCATCCGGCATCGACACCAGTACCAAGAGTGCTCTCCCAGTGTTATCTGCATCATCACCAAGGTCATAAATGACTGCTGGCTTAGCGGCCATTTCCCTAGTGCCTGGAAGGACTCAGTCATCATCACCATTCCTAAACCTGGACTGGATCCTGCTCTTCCCACAAGTTATAGGCCCATTAGCTTGTTGCCCATGCTTTCCAAGGTCTTTGAGCGCACTATACTCAAGAGGTTCAACGAGTACTGCGAGGCAAACAACCTCATCCGTAGTGAGCAATTTGGCTTCCGTCCAGGCCACTCTTGTCAGCTTCAGTTATGGAGGCTCGTTGCTGATTTAAACGGTCCTCTCAACCTCTGTATGTTTGGTGGTCTCGTTTTCCTCGATGTCCAAAAGGCCTTTGACCAAGTCTGGCATGATGGGCTCATTTACAAAATGATTACCTACGGGTTCCCTGACGATCTAATTGCTCTGGTCCGCTCCTTCCTGTCAAAGAGGACTTTTCGTGTTAAGGTTGGGGACTCCTTGTCTGAACCCTGCGATGTTAATGCTGGTGTACCCCAAGGTTCTGTCTTGGGGCCAGCCTTATTCAACTTCTTTATCCATGACTTTCCCAAGTTTGCAAAGTGTATTCTTTACTTGTTTGCTGACGACGGGTCCATCATGACCTGGGCACGAAACCCAGCACATGTCATCACTCGACTTCAAAAAGCTTTACATCAGTGCAAGAGCTGGGTTCACTAAGTGGCGATTAAAGCTGAATGTCAAAAAGTGCAAGGTCATGTTCATCACTCGCAAATGCAGAAAACCCTCCAAAGCCCCTCTTCTTATTCGGCAAGAAACTTGAGTGGGTAAAAAGCTATAAATATCTTGGTGTCATGATCGATTCCAAACTAAACTGGAACGACTAAGTCCAATACGCGCTCAACAAAGCAAAGAAATCGAGGTTCAGTTTGATTGCACTTCTGGGGCGAAACAGCGCTCTCGGTGTGGATAACAAACTCTTGATATACAAGGTTGTGGTTCGTACTATTTTACTTCATGGAATGCCTGCTTGGGCTTCTATTTGCAAATCTAGGTGGAAGGATCTCCAGACCTTCCAAAATGTTGCTCTCCGATCCATTGCCCAACTTGACAGAAGAGTTGCCTACAACTACTCTATTATGAGGATTTGGGGATGACCCACATAGGCACCTTTGTCCAGACACTTATGAAGAACATGCTACCCAAGATGGAGAATCATGAAAACACCCTGGTTTCTGGTATTCTGGACCACCCACTCGTTGTTAAGGGTCCCCTCAGGTTTCGAAGACCCACCATATCCTGGATGTCTGCTTTGATGACGTTAACAAGGCCGTCTTCCCCAACTATTGGATCTTTTAGAACCTGCTGATTTTTGGGGACTCTATTCGTCAATCTACAATTTGACTCTCGTCCCTTCTGGGGACTTCTTCTCTGGAGGACTAAAGAGGTTCATCAGGCTTCTCTCCCAGTTCAGTGTACCTCCTCTGGTTTACTCTTTGGGCGAGCGTGCAAAGTGAACTTGGCTCCTGGACCACTCGCGTCTTTCTTTTCACTTCACTGTTCGATTGTTCGATAATTTTACTTGTTACAATCTAGCCAAGCCTTGATAATGGTGTAAACCGAAACGCGTCTGCAAAATAAAATTGTATCCGTATCGTTATTTGGACTCCACTCATTTATCTTGATCTCACAACGATACTAGACCAATGGACTATTCTCTATTAAATAAATCTTTCACTGGTCATTACTAAATCAGCTTTCACTAAACCTAAACAAATCATATTATATGATCTTTCATCAACGTAATAAACAGATTGATTTCAATAAAATTAAGCTTTGTGTCAATAATAATATTCTATCTAGAGTCTCTTCTTATATATATTTGGGAATTTATTTTACCCCTGATTTACACTGCTTTGCAATGAAATTGCCCCACCAACAAGGTGTTTTCCGACCTTATCCATATTAAGTGGGGAGGGGGGGGTTCGTCTACCTCCGACTAGTAAACGATTAGATGCATGATCACGGGACATGACCATTTGGGTTAATACAGGGTGTCCTGTGCGAGACGGAGGGGGTGTCCCATGCAGTAGGGAGGAAGCAACTGCTTCGTGAACGTACAATACTGTAATCCGCACAACGGTCTGCAACGACAACCGTTCACGCAATTAACGGACTTTGAACGAGGTCGGATTATTGGCCTCTCCGAGGCTGGATGGTCAACAAACATTGCGGGTTGCGGGACGCACGGACGGTAGGCCGCTGTTAGAGGCAATGGCGAGAGAAAGCACACATGCCAGAAGACCAGGTTCTGGGTCCCGGAGAAGCACGTCAGCTCATACCGATAGGCGGATACTGCGAACAGCGCTAGCAGACAGAACCATCATCCTGCGGCAACTGCGCAACAACATCACTATTCCCGGTAGTGATGAGCACAGCGCGATACGACTGCAATGGCGTCGTGAACGAATGGGCTGGCGAATGGAATGGCGCCCGGTGGTCTTCAGGCACGAATCCCGCTTTTATTTGGACACAGAAGACAGATGCGGATGGGTGTGGTGCAGGCCATTGGAACGTACCAATGAAGAATGCATCCGGTATCGCCATCGTGGAACAACACCCGGGATCATGGCCTGGGGTGCCATCGGCTACGATACCAGACACCTTTAGTCACCAACCAAAGCACCTTGACAGCAGCACGGTACGTCACAGAGATTCTGCAGCCCGTATTACTGCCGTTTCTGCACCATACCCGGTGCAGTCTTTCAGCAGGATAACGCCAGACCGCACACGGCAAACATGAGCATGGCAAGTCTGCATGATGTCAACTGCCTGCCATGGCCGGCGAGATCCCCAGGCCTATCGCCAATTGAGCACGTGTGGGACATGGTGGGACGTCGTTTACGATCATCCCGGAATCTCCATGAACTGACGCAGCAGGTTCACCAGGCCTGGGCAGACGTACCCCAAGATGACATTCGCCAGCTGTATGATCACCTACACCTGCCGCTGGAACAATGCATCGCCGCTAGAGGTGGTACCACAAGCTACTGATGCCGCTTTCCGTTGGGATACCCTGTACAAACGAGTGCACGTCTTGGCTCCATAACGTAATAAAGGTGTGTTTAGATGTATCTCTTGCTGTATATTTACTTTTGGCTCATTCGGATAACTCCTTGTGGGTGGGACAATTTCGTTGCAAAGCAGTTTATCATGGAACCTTCATATAAAGCATTTAGCTATAAAATTGTCCCATAGTTTAGGCATTATTTATAGAGTCAAGCATCTTTCGCGTAGTATTTTACAAAATTTATATTTTACCTTCATTCACACAAATTTATGTTTTGGAATATGTTTATGGGGAACGACTACGCTAAAGAATATTAATCTTTTAATTAAAACCTAAAAACGCTTTTTACACATTTTAAATAAGCCAGCTCTGTCTTCTGTCAGCTCAGAATTTTAAAATTTTAACATCCTTTATCGACTGGGTAAAGTGAAAGTTTCTAATGAGATTTTCTGTTTTTGTCTACATTAGCTAGCCAATACCTTTCACTTTACCCAATCGATAAAGGGCAGGGGATGAGATTTTTTCACCGGGTTTTTTGCTAAACCGACATTTTACATGATGCTCTACAACTTTCTAAATAACACATGGGGTCTAACCCCTACCCCTACAAAATTAAAATTTTCAAAATTTACCCCTTCACCCCTAGGGACGCGAAATGTTTTTATTCTGAATTAGGGGACATTAAAACCAAATAATCAATATTCATTTTCCCCCAATCTGTTCCCCTTGAGTCGTTATTTGGACCTAAAGACGGGACGCCAATTATGAAACACCCTGTATATTGTCTTAGAAACCCTCCTATTCTTCTAATACTATAATGACTATATCACTAACAACTTTCCTAACTGAAGTCTTCCTTCAGCAATATTAATAAACTGATATTGTTGAGACAAGGAACACTTGGCTGCAACAATATAAGCTTATTATTGCTGAAGGAAGACTTCATTCAAGAAAGTTGCTAGTGATATGGCCATAAAGCTTGGTTCATAGTCTGACAATGGCGTTTTGCGTTGACCGTCTGCCGTTCCGTCAAGTGGAAAACGTTGCAGTTAGTGCTCTGCTTACAGCGCTATAGCATTCATAGTCACAGTGGTAAAACGGTAACATTGCGCATGCTCTGTCAACTATAAACTTCCGAAACTTGCATTGAAGAAATAAGCATCGTTCCAATAGATCTATATATGTACAATATATTTTTCAAAGAAGAGAGTATTTAATCTTTTCTTTTATTTTTCATCTTTATATTCTTTCGTTCTTGTATCATACAAGCAGGGATACTTTTGAATTACTTCGATTAACTTACTTTCCTCCATTTTTGTTTTTCAAAGAAGAGAAATGACGTCAAGAGATCTCCAAGTTCTGATTCCTGGGCCGTTGTGCGTTGGCCGTTGAAATAGAGCACAGTTCTATCCCAGCGCAACAGCGGACGGCGGCTCGACAGCAATCGGCATAACGACAAAGCACAACTATGAATCATCTCAGCAAACGGAACGGCTTTCGTTGGACAACAGCGCAAACGGCAACGGCAGGCTATGAACTAACCTTTAAAATCCTCAGAGCAACTCAGAGTTGGAGAACATAGCTAGGGTTATTCTTGGGAAATATAATATGAAGCTTTGTAGTTCCCAGGATATCATTTGCGAAGCTAGTAAGGTGGGCTGTTCACGCAATCGTGATCATTCGGGTATTCCGGGATATATTTACCGAGGATGTATTGAATGCTTTGCCAGGCCGTTGTCATATATTTTTAATTTAATAATCAAAACCGGGGTTTATCCTAAACTTTGGAAACAGGTTTTTTGCATTCCAATTCCGAAAATTAAGCGGCCTAAATCTCTTTTGGATTTTCGACCCATCATGTTGCTTCCTTATCCGGCTAAACTTTTTGAATCTGTATTAGCAAAAGATTTATATTCCTAATTTAAACCTATTTTTCCTCCCTGTGTCACGGAATTTTAATAATATTAATAATTCCGGTGACATAGTCGATCGTTTTCGCTCTAGAGTGTTCTACAATTCGGAGCGAAAACGGAATCGACGTCGACAGCGTCATAGACAACATCAGGACGCAGGAACCAATCAGGGAGGAGCAAGGCTCTCGAGTGCGGGCTCGAAGGGAGAGCAGAGACAGAGAGACAGAAGCAAATTGGCGACGACCGATGGACGATGGCAAGAAAAGAAGCTCCTGGCCACGACTGATTGAAGGCATCGGGACTATTTAGTTACTGACAGGCTGAAGGGGAAGGCTCGTCCTCAAGCCGCTGCGACGGAGACGTCTGCGGAGACGGCATGTGTTTCGTTATGCAATGCCTTGCCGTGCAGAGAAGCCTAGATGGCGGAGATTTGCGCCGACGCAAAACGTAAGAGTCCGCATCGTGAAAAGTGCCTGTCGCCGGTGTTCGGCTTGCTTCCCCGTGCGCCGAGTGTTTCAGTCGCCGACCAGGGCTTTGCCATAGTAAGTGCTTATATTATTGTGGGCTGTAAGGCCGTTTTATTTAAAAGAGCATTTACGGAGTTAAGTCGCCGGGACATTCACCATTACAACAAAGTGTGTGGTCTATGGCCTTGCGGAATGCGGGCATACCTTAATAGCTTTTTTGGCTTCACCATAATCAAGTGTGTCTAAACAAAATGCGTCGCACGAAGGAAATAAGTTCTTAATCAAATTGCGTATTTACCCGTTTTTGTTAACGTTGGTATTTCGTGTTATTTCTATTTAAACTTATTCTGAAATATTGTCTTAATTGTGATATTTCTTTATATAGACTTCATGTGACGTTTGAGCTCTGAATCGTGCCAAGTGATTCTGGAACTTTTTATTTTGTATCCATACTATATAAAACTGGTACGCCTTAAAAGGGTTATCAATGCTTGTGCTTTAATACTGTGTCACTGGTATTATCATAACTATTTGACTTTCCCCGGACTATGAACTTTATCATGAATGTGACTTTTATAATATGATTTATCCGCTACTACGTTTATCGCAGTTGGAACTTTTGTCTGCGAGCGTGTCGCATTGCGATGCGTGTGAATTCTTATTAGTGTCATAAAAATTTACTAGTTTGTAAAGTATTAATCATTTTGACTGTGCTCTTGATTCTTTTTGGATGTCATATGTTTAAGCGCATGTTTGACATTTTGTTTGTTTTATGGTTTAAAGCAAATGAATGTAAGTTTGGCTTTGTTAAAAGGTTTTAGTGACCGCCCCAGTTAAGTTGCTATTTCTATTTTGACCTATGTCAGTGTCTAGTGTTAAGCAATTTAATTAGTTAGCTAATAAGCTAATTGTTTCCACTGTTCTGGCGGTTTAAGCTATTTCTTTTATGTGAATTTAGTAATTACAGTTTTTGGTCGTTTAGACATTAATTGTCGTATTCATTTATTTAGCTTGTAAGCTTTGTGTTGGTTGCTAGCTGAATTGTTATTGTGAAGGCTTACGTTTGAGCCTTCGAAGTATTTTTACTTTTAGGCTAGTGTGCCTTGAAGTTTAGAATTAAATATAAGGTTGATCTTTTAGTTTTAGATTATTCGCACGGAGGTGCGGGTAAAGGCTAACCTGTTCATATTTAACCTTGTTTAGTAATTATTCATTTTGTGAATAGTGTTGATTGTTTTTGCAAAAAGGGACCCACTTGGTTCCTTCATAGTCATTTTTACTTTTACTTATAATTTTCAATAAACTTTATCATTTATTATCTTACATTGTGTGCTGTTGCATGTTGTTTATATTTCCACTGCGCTACTCCAAATTTTTAGCTATAATCACATGTGACACCCTGGTAACATGGTTTTATAGAACATCGATCTACCTTTAAGAATCTTTCGTATTTGTCGGGGAAAATTGCTGGAACATTGAATAAGCAAAAGCAGCTTGATGTAATTTATGTGAATGTAGCAAAAGCTTTTGACTCGGTAAATCATGACAGATTGATTTGCAAGTTAGGTGCCCTTGGGTTATCTGCCCAAAGTTGTATTCTATGTAGGAATCTACTTACTGGAGGATCTTTCCAGGTTAAATTTGGAGATATTGAATCTAGGTTTTGTTGCTGCCAGTAGTGGCATTCCGCAGGGCTCACCTTTGGGTCCTTTATTGTTTGTTTTATATTTGGGTCTATTGATCTTGCCTTGGTTGATATATTAGCCTATGCAGACGATCTCAAGCTTTTTCGTCGAATAGATTCCAATGATGATGCTCTGATTCTTCGGAGCCAAATTGCAAAGCTAAACGAGTGGTTTAGGTGAAATATGCTTAATATTTATGTGGCAAAACAACTGTTATGTCTTGTACGAAAAAGGATAATCCATTGTACTTTAATTATCATCTTGCATCTAAGAGTATTACACGGGTTAGCGTTATGAGAGATCTTGGCTTGATATTCGATAGTTCTGGAACGTTTAATAACCACGTACGCTTGTTATTGACTGATATATCTTCCAGATTTGGTTTATTATCTAGGTTAAAATTTTTTTACATGATTTTAATACTTTTAAAGCGCTGTTTAATATGCTGGTTTTCCCTGAAATCTGCTACGGAATAGAAATTTGGTTCTCGAGGCATAAATACTTAACTTTACGACTTGCAGAAAAACTAAAGAGGTTTTTCTCACAATTCTGTAATTTCCGAGGTGAACCTTTAGCCTTTGATAATCTAACAACTGCCTCTACTATAAACACTTACTCCCAGATTGAGGTTCCCATTGAGGCTCTTGCCGATAAAGCGCTTAATAGAATCTTGAAGCACATTATAATGGGGAAAATAGATGCGCCTAAAATTCTTGAAAGCATCGGCTTAGACTCTCATTGGCTACAAAATTTTTTAGAACGAACTACAAGTTTTTAGATGTTGGCTTCAAAATATCACATTTTTAAAATCGTTGCAGACTCAAACCTAATATTTTTTTTAATTGATTAATTTTTTTTCAATCATAGTCATTTTAAATTTTATTTAAATTTGAGTTTAATTTTATTAGTGGCTTACTATTATTAAATAGTGATTTGAAGGCTACGTCTCTTATTTTTTTTTCTTTTGATCTGTTGGTCCTTGTCATATGTTCGTTTTCTTTTCTTTATATCTTTTTTTTTTTAGGTCTTATGTCCATGTCCTCTGTACAGTTGTTGGGGTGGGTTTTTGTTTTTTTTTTTCTCCTAGACTCTGGCCTATTTGAGCCTAGACTTAGTTTTGGTTTGTCAGCTGTATTGCTTGGTTGTTAAATTAAGTTTTTCGTTCTTGTTTTTATTGCTTTTGTTTTTATTGCTTGTTCTTTTTAATGTTGGCTTTTTAATTGTCTTATTTACTTTTAAATGTTTTTTCATTAACCCCGTATTGGGCGTATGCCTGTTGGGGGACAACCAGGACAACACTGGGCTTTTTGACCTTTAGTGTATCTTAAGGTCTCTTTCCCTGTTGTTGTTACAATTATTATTATTATAGTTGCTGTTCATATGTTTACTGCAATATTCATTAACTAATACCGCTAATGTATATTAATTTCAAAGAATGAAAGATGCTCCTAGACAGGCTTCCAGGTCCTTTGGGCACCTTGCTATTCATAAAACATATTCTTTTTACAATAAACCTTTGTATTTACTGTACTATCAAAATGTAAATAAATACATAAATTCAACAAGTTCAACAAGTATGAATAGAGGATGTTTACAAATGATTGCAGCGGTTTCGTGAATTTCTTGCTGCCATTGTAAGAGCATTGTGATGATGACATCTGATTATATAAACAGATACAGTCGGGTGCAAAAAGGCTTTTATCTGCTCCGTAGGAACAGAGCTTACCGGATGTTGATCGGTTGCAAAATCAGGTGCTTTTACTGTGAGTCAAGGCAGATTAGACTAGACCTGTCCCTTCTGAATGAAAATAGGGTAACAGGTATATGCTTGGGATGTACTATTCACGTGCTCAACTGTGACTTAGTTTAAACCTTTTTGCACCCGACTGTACATCTCTATAAGATTGACAGTGGTGACCAAAAATTTAACACCTACATTGGCTTATGTTGTTTGCTACCGAAAATTCTTAACCAGTTACAAAAAATTTACACCAATAAAAGAATTAAGTGTGAAATGATCCAACAAATAACCATGCATGTTGAAATCAAAGTTGAAACAATGAGATAATTTTTTAATCCTTTAGGTGACTTTCCTATGGACAAAAATTTAGCACCATATACAGACACAATAAATAAAACATCATAGAATCATAAATTTGGTTGGGTAACCAAAGTTTTTAATAACGGCTACACATCGTCTGTGCGTGGATTCCACTAGACGTTTACACCAATCTTCTGGAATGTTGTTCCATGATTTTTTATTGTATTCCATGAGTACTAGATGTTTATTTAACAGCCTTTTAACATCAATCCATAGCATTTCTATGGGGTTCAAATCTGCTGACTGATCAGGCCATTCCATAACTTTGATAATATTTGCCTGTAACCATTCCTTGACAAGTCTGCTGGTATGTTTCGGGTCGTTATCGTGCGGGAATGACTATATAAAGAGCTGATTATCATCAGCATAAGGAAGCATAATGTCCTCACGGATGGATTTGTATACAAAACGATTCCTGATGCGATTTATATGATGGATTGGGCCTACGCCATGCCAGGTAAAAAAACCCACATCGTCACATTTCCCCCTCCATGTTTCACAGTTGGATGTAAACACTGCGGCTTGTATGTTTCAAGTTTATTACGTCTGATGTATTTTCTGACATCACATGAAAAGAGCTGTATCTTTGTCTCATCCGACTACAGCAGTTTTTCCATTGTCTCATCTCCATTATGGCTCTCGGAAAAATAATTGATGTCTCACTAGTTTCCCTGGTGCAATTGATAAACCAGCTTCTCAGGATTGGATGTTTCCCGAAGATCTGCAAGAAGGGCTTAGTCTGTTGGATACCAAAGGACAACAACTCTCTCCGGCCCATATGCTTTATGCCTGCACTGGGTTGTCTGGTCGATCGAATCTGTGCTCGTAGGTTATCCTACCAACTGGAGATAGTGACTATGCTCAACGACAACCAGTTCGGGTTCCGTTCAGGACGTAACACCATCATTGCTGTGGAAAGAGTAAAGGCCACTGTCAACCAAATCAAACAATCACTCAAAGGAACATTGTGTGATCATTACGCTGGACATTCAAATGCCTTCAATAGCCCCAATCACGACAACATGAAGCACGCCTTACAAGGAATGAATTGTGCAACATACTTAAAAAACATTGTTATGGTACGAGCAAGAGGTCATCAGCGATGATATTACCTGGAAGATGGAAAGAGGATGCCCACAGGACTCCTCCCTGGGCCCTATCCTCTGGAACATTTTGATGGAGGGCTGTTTCTCAGCGGTAGAGCAATGCAACCTCGGCAAAGGCAAATGCCAGGCCTTCGCATATGATGGACTCGTGATCCTTTCGTCCTCCTCAGCTAAGAAACTTGAACAAATGGTTCCAGTGGTCTGGGAGAGCTGCCAACGATGGGCTCGGAGGTGCTCCCTGGAGTTTAACCTAGATAAGACTAAATGCCCTTTATTCCTCACCACCAGCTCATCAGACCTCTGGTTATCAAGCTTGAAGGGAACATGGTTCCCATCGAAACCTCCTTGAAATATCTCGGCTTTATCCTGGAGAAGTCATGTCTATGGCTAGGCCATGTTGCCCACCTTTCTAAGAAAGTCAGGTCGATAGGTAACAGACTGTTCACCTTTGCAGACAAATCATGGGGCCTGACCACTAGGGTCAAGAGGATGATATTGCTTAGGATTATCAGGCCTATGCTCCTGAATGGAGCAGAGGTTTGGGGTTTCAGGGCAAAAGACAGCCGTATCAGAAAGCGCCTCTGGGCTGCACAGCGCCCCTTCCTGTTGGCCCATGTAGGAGCATATTGCACCACTGCTAATGAGTCCCTAAGCATCCTGACAAGGTGCCCCCCACTTCACTTGGAAGCAGAAGCTCGCTACGGGGTACAACTGGCACGTAGTAATGGTTACCTGGTATATGAGCCACCTCTCTCAGCTGCTAACTCGAGACCTCCCTGGACCTATACTGCCATCCCGATACACAGTTGGCTATCTCCTAAATATGAGCCTGACTTGGAAATATGTACAGATGGATCACACGTAGGTGAAAACACTGGAGGGGTTTTCGTGGCTTTTAGAGGCAAGGACATTATAGGACAATCCTCCTTCAGCCTTCAGCCCACCTGTTCTGTCTTCCAGGCTGAAGTGCAAGCCAACTCTGAAGCTCTGGTGTGGCTGGCAGAATTCAAGGGGGCAGGCCTCAATAGCATAGCCATCCTCTCGGACTATGAATCCACTCTGATGGCTATTGTCAGCAATAAGACCACCATTAAGCAAGTGCAGATATTATCCAAGTTGAGGCAGCGCTTCGAAATTTCCTTGGTCTGGGTGAAAGTCCACATAGGAATACCCGGCAATGAGGCAGCAGACAGAGCAGCAAAGAATGTTGCCCTGGCCTCTTCTGCTCATCTCAACTCAGAAGTTCAACCGTCCTTCCAGAGCTACAAGAAAACTCTACGATCAAATATTATCACGACTTGGCAGGAGCAAAAGTCCTCGAGTGTCAAAGGTAGACCTGTTTATAATTATATTCTTAAGGTCATAACGGTCATGCTGAACCTGTCTACGTATGTGGTCTAGTTCATTACAGATCATGGACCATTTCTACAATACCTACAGAGGTTTAAGCTACGGGAAGATGACCCCTTGTGTCCTTGCGGCAAGGGGTCGCATCATCCGGACGATATCTTGGCTGACTGTGAAGACCCAGTCATCGTAAAAGCACGGGAGGAGCTACATACATCACCCAAAAAAAGGGTTATGCCATTCCTTACCAGAAACAGACTTTGATGAGAGCCAACCTGTTAACAGACCTAATGCAGTTTGCGAAGTCTGCAATCCTTGCTCACTCTTTCTGAGAGGGGGCTATTCCTCTAGTTATGACTTTCTTATTGGAATCACTGCCAGTATTGTAATAATTACCAATTTTTCTTACTTCTGCCCACGTATTTAGGGGGTAATATTTCATTTAAAAAAAAGAAAGAAAAGGAGAAACTGTCCTAACTGTTGTTGTTAGACCATCCATATTGTGAAAGATGGCGTTATATTTATAGAATAAATCATTAGATGGTCTGTGAGGGGTTTTAATGGTTCGCCTACCTCAGCTGTTCGAAA
>JAHWFO010083588.1:0-19503 GCA_023313115.1 Rhysida immarginata
ATTTGGTATCAAGTTTTTATAATGTTCTCCTGTAGATGGAAGATGCCACTCTTTATTCCAGATTTCAAAATATTTCCTTTTCAGGATACTGTTGAGTGCCACTGTTGAAATTGCCACGGTGGATTTTGGTCCCTCATATAGTCTAGCTTTTTTTGCCAAAGCATCCGCTTGTTCATTTCCAAATATACCTCTATGGGCGGGGATCCACATAAATATTATAACAAAGTTTTTTTGTAAGAGATCTAAAATTGCTTCTATCAACTGTCCAATGATGGATCTATGGAACCAGTTATTTTTTTCTAATGCGTGGAATATAGCTGATAAAGTACTTCTTGAGTCAGTAAGAATAATCCATTTCTTATGCTCCTGGTGACGGATCCATGTAAGGGCGAGAGAAATAGCTGCCGCTTCCACTGTAAACGAGTTTAATATCGGGAAACAACTCAGAGCCAGGGACTCATCAGGAGGGATGAATACTCCGATTCCACCCATCCAAGTTACTGGATCAAACGATCCATCGGTATATATTGTATTATACCCCGAAAAATCAGCAAAGATTTTTTCGTTCACTAATGCAGCAGGGTTTCCAGTCCCTACTTTTGGCCAAGGGGGGATTAATATGAGCTTCTTCAGGTCCGTATACATAAAAAGTAAAGGGTTACTAATATATAAGTATGGTGCAATGTGTAGATCCGATAAGGGGTGGGTATCAAAACATTCTACAGCTAGACTCTTAAGGAAGGTTGATCGAATAGCCTCATCAATAATGCTGCCAATCTCTGTAGAACTTACCCTAGAATAGTATTGGCTATAATTTGAAATGAATTTTGCAAAACTTAAGGACCATCTAATATGAGGAGGAGGGATCCCCATATCTACATAAAGGACAGGTATTGGCGAAGTTGATAAGGCTCCCAAAGTTAGTCTAAATAATCGTCGTTCTAAAATAAAGAGCTCTCTGGTTTTATTAGGCGACGTTTGTATCAAGAAGGGGCCATATGAGTCTAAAACGGATAATACATAATATTGTAAGAGCGCTTTTTGCATATTCCATGGCGGGCCCCAGGTAGTGGCCATGAGCCGTCTTAATAATGAGAGTCTTTGATAAATCTTAACGACTAATGATTTAATAAAAGGGGTCCAGCTTAGTCGATAGTCTAGAGTTATCCCTAAAAATTTGTGTTGATCTCTATAAGGCAGGGGTTCTTCCTCTAATCTGATGGTAAAACAACTTGGCTTTTTTCTTTTTGTGAAGACCATTACCACCGATTTTTCAGCCGAGATTTTCAGGTTATGCTCTTGGCTCCAACCTTGAATATCTTCGCACACTTTTTGGCATTTTTTTTTCAGGTATGGAAGCGACGAATGGGCGAACCAGATTGCAGTATCATCCGCAAAAACAGAAATTTCAATGTCAGGGTCAATGTACGAGGCATGTTTTTTAAGTAAGTACCGTTTTGCGATTCCGCCGCCGCAGCGCTACGGTCGGCGTTCCGCGCATGCGCGCTGGTTAACTACATCTCTTGTCTACGCACTGACGCCATTACAGTCTGATTCTTCATTGTATACGTTGTTTACTGAGTGTTTAAGATGCCTCCGACAATCGTGAGTCCCGCCGATTGTGAAGTACGGGCTGTTATACGATTTCTTGTGCTAAAGGCGTAAAACCGATCGATATTCATCGTGAGATCTTTGAAGTGTACGGACAAAACATTATGAGTGATGGAATGGTAAGGAAATGAGTGAGAACATTTAAAGATGGCCGCACAAATGTGCATGATGAAGAACGGAGTGGGCGTCCTTCGGTCGTTAATGAAGATTTGGTGCAGAAAGTGGACGAAAAGGTGAGAGAAAACAGACGCTTTACAATTTCATCATTGTGCAACTGCTTTCCTCAATATTCTCGTAGTGTTTTGTATCGCATTGTGACCGAGAACTTGAATTACCGGAAATTGTGTTCACGTTGGGTTCCAAAAATGTTGACGGATTTGCACAAAACCCAACGTTTAGGCAGTGCATTGACTTTCCTTGAGCGGTACCACAATGAAGGTGAAGATTTTTTAGACCAAATTGTTACTGGTGACGAAACATGGGTGGCCTACGTCACACCAGAATCGAAACAACAATCCATGGAATGGCGACATTCATCATCACCCAAAAAAGTGAAGTTTAAGCAAACAATTTCTGCCCGGAAAATCATGTGCACAGTTTTTTGGGACAGAAAAGGAGTATTGCTAGTGGAGTTTCTGCCTCGTAATGAGACAATTAATGCAGCGTCTTATTGTGAGACATTGAACAATCTGCGTCGTGCAATCCAGAACAAAAGACGTGGCAAGTTGAGTAAGGGTATCGTTTTGCTGCATGACAATGCCCGTCCACATGTGGCTAATCGGACCAAAGATCTCGTCAAATCTTTTAAATGGGAAACTCTAGATCATCCTCCATACAGCCCTGATCTGGTGCCCAGCGACTACCATTTGTTCATGCACTTGAAGAAACACCTGGGTGGTCAGCGTCTTCAAGACGATAACGAAGTCAAAACATTTGTGATACAGTGGTTAACAAGTCAGGCGGCAGAATTTTATGAGGAGGGTATTCAAAAACTGGTGCCACGTTATGACAAGTGCCTCAATATTCACGGAAATTATGTAGAAAAGTAGATTAAGGTACAGGCTTTCATGTAAAAATAAAATTATTGCGATATCTTTGCACGTCTTTTTTTAATTCCAAAACGGTACTTACTTAAAAAACATGCCTCGTATTTATGAATATCACAAGTAAATAAGGCAAACAATATTGGGCTTAAGATAGATCCTTGAGGTAATCCTTTATGTTGACGAGTCCACACTACTTTAAATAATGTTTTGATACCTATTCTACGATTTCTTATAAAATTCTGAATCCAATTTCTGAAGCACCAAGGTATCTGTAAGTCTTTCAGTTTTCTTAGAAGAATTGAATGATCAACCGAATCATATGCTTTTTGAATGTCCATAAAAATTGCTGCCACATAATTATTTTTTTCCCAATTCCAATGAATATAATCAACAAGCCTCATTACTGCCCAATTACATTGTCTGCCCTTGCGGAATCCCAGCAGATATTTAGGGAGAATCTTGTTCGATTCAATGAACATACTTAATCTTGAGTTAATCATTCTTTCTAGAATTTTAACCAAACAAGATGTCAAGGTGATAGGTCGAAAATCGCTGGGTGAAGTTGGATTAGCTTTTTTTGGGATAGGAATAAAGATCCCATCTTTCCAAGAACTAGGAAGAAAACCAGTTTTCCAAGATATGTTAAAAATTTTTAATAGGGTTAACTTTTGTGTTTTTTGGAGTTTTTTAATCGAGTCTATCCAAATATCGTCTGGACCGGGACACTTATTTTTGGAAATTTGGAGAGCATTCTTCATTTCTTGATAAGAAAACGCCGTAGCCCAGCCATTGTTGTTATTAATTAAACTATCATGCTCGTCCTCCTCAAGGCTAGGAAAGTCAGGAGCACAGGATTCTGCAGGGGATCCAGCAAAGAAATTCAATAAAGAGTTAGCCGACATGAACGGGGACATCGGGAGCCCATTAACGTCAACCACAAGGGGGGTTTTAGCTCTTGGGCTCCTAGTTAAACTTTTAACTAACGACCAAATTTTGCTTTCACTTGAATTTCGACAAGATGCCAAGAAGATTCTCCAATGACGTCTTTTGGTTTTCTTTAAAATTTTGTTAGCCTGTGCCTGAGCTTTTTTTAAACTTAACAAACAATCCAGGCATCTGCAAAGTCGGAAACATCTTTTAGCAGAATTACGAATATAAGTAGCTTTCTTACATTCCTCGTTCCACCAGTCCGGAGCCCTACCCTTGGTAGGGATAGTTTTCGCAGACATCTTTTTTACAGAATTTTGAATAATATGACAGCTGGATTCAATTTCTGAATAATATGACACCTGAGCAATAGGTATTCGACACGTGGCTCAGGTGAATTAGCAGGTGACCAAAGTAAATTTTTTCCATCAAGTTCATCGTCCTTGTTCCTGGAGGAAATTTCTGGGCTCTTTATATTAAACACTCTTTGACAAATGTCCCCATTCGGAACAGTTGACTCTTTAGTATCTCTAACAAGGGAATTATCAGTGTGGCTCTCAATAATAGAAGTCAGATCTCGATCATCCTCCCGATTAATACATACCCCATATAATCCATCACGGGAGAATCTACAAGGTAGGGTTGACAGCCCACGGCAGCTTTCTTTTTTTATTAGCCCTGTTGTTATATTACCATTTACAGGAGACAAATAAGTAAAACTGGCGGCATCGACAGAACATACAATTGGAAAGTGGTCACTTCCCCCCGACTCATTAACCCTATTACAGGTGGTTATATACGGAAAATCATTTGAAGTAAGAGCAAAGTCCAGGATGGAGGAATAATACTTAGTCGAAAGGGCTTCATAGGTACAAAAGGGTGGGTAATAGGTTTGCAATTGAAGCTGATCAATAAACTTTTCTAATCTACGTCCATTCACATTATAAGAGGTACATCCCCACATAGGGGATCGACAGTTCCAATCCCCAATTATTAGGAAGGGAGATTCTAAATTTTCAAAAAGGTCCGTCCATATTTGTTCTGTTAGAACTCGCTTGATGTAAATATAATAAAGATGATACCATCCTGCTCTGCCAAAGACTACGATATGCATCAATTCGAACCACTGAGATTGAGAAGAGGACAATACATAGTGAGGTATTTTGGGGGCGATACCAATTATTTGACCACTTTTTGGGTGAGGGGAAAGATTATAATAAGTAATTTTAGCCGGAATTTTGATGTTATCATTATCTGTACATTTAGCTTCGCTAATAGCCATAATATCCGTAGTCCTGGAGAGGATGGTAAATTCCTCCCAGTTCTTCCTTATTCCCCTAACATTCCAATGTGTTATCTTTTGTAGGGACATGTGAAGGAGCAGGCGAGGCGTCCCACCACGTCAATAAGTCCTGTATTTGATTAGTGTTTAATAAATTAAGTTGCTCTAGGGCTATTGGAAGGTCGTTTAACAATGAGTCGGTGACTTTTTTTTGCCATATTGTGCTTTTGGTTATTGCCATTATATATTAAACTCTTTATCGTGGACATAAACAACCTTAATATATGGATAAGGTTGATGGACGTTTCTGATCTTTCGTGCTCTGGTTCATGCGCAGCCTTTCTTTGAGAAACGGGAATGTAGTCTCTTCTTTGTAGGATGCTAATGTTAGAAGCATCACTTTCATATCTCTGACTTTCATTAGTTTTCCTATTATTATTTGGGCGTATGTTTTGATATGTATTACGAGGACTCTCTATATGATTCTGGTTCTCTATTGTATTAGCTGACTTAGTAGATAATGCAATGTTGTTTGCTGATACACTAGAAAGAATTTGAGCATAAGAGGTGTTTTGTCTTTTTTTTGCAATTTCTTCATTTACTAGCATATTTTTGGCCGCAGTTCTAGAAACATACATGGTTCTCATCTTCTCCTTAATCTTAAACTCTTCTAAATATTTATTGCATCCTCTATAATAGGAGGAATGAGATGCCCCACAATTTGCACATTTCGCAGTTGTAGCTCGGCAAGCTTCTCTTAAATGATCGCAAGACAGGCATCGTGAGCATCTCATTGACTGTGTGCATTTGCTACTGTGATGGTTTAAAGAGTGGCAATTCCCGCATTGTAAGGGCCGTGGAATGTATGTTTCCACCGGATAAATTTGGTGCTCTAGTTTAAATTCAGTAGGAAGATTGTACGTTTTAAAGTAGAGGATAACTTTGCAGTATCTGGCATCTTTATATGGAACCGGAATTTTCCGAACTTTGATGAGATGTGGATGATTTCGAGGAGAGCCAATAATCTCATCCTCCGTCAAGGAAGCGTCAACTCCAGTTATAATCCCTGTCGAGGAGCATAGGAATATAGGCAACTCATACGTCAATTTAAAGGGGCCAAGATCTTCATAGTTAAGGGCTCTTAGGGCTTGTGTAGAGGATTTGAATTTCACCAGGAATTTTCCATTTGAAAAAGAGGTCACATAGTTTATATCCCCAACTAAGGAAGACATGATTTTTTTTAGCTGAGGTGGGGTAATCTCCCTGGAGGAGCACTGAGGGCTAGCTGTATCCTTGTCTTTACTCTGATGTTCAACGGTTCCACTTTCAAGGAGATTGACCGATACAAGTAACCATGGTTTGGCTAACGTGGCTAAATCAGCTTCAGTTATATTTTTAAGATTTTGAGGAGTAGGTTTAGCAAAAGAGGTTGACGGTTTTTCCATTAATCTAGCTCTACTATCGCTCTTTCCATTAGTAAGGGAAGGACAATTTATGTTTATGTCAGTTTCTATACCCATAGTATCTTTATTTGAATGTTTGATCAATTGTCGATTTGGCTCATTCAAGTCTTCTGATGAATCTTTATTGCTTAATTTAGTTTTGGACTGGTTAGAAGATTTTTGAGCGTTAAGATTTTCATTATTATTTTTCTTTTTCCTCTTACTACTTTTTCTTTTTTTTATTTTTAGTAGCAGTAGTGTCTGTGTCAGGTGTATTAAGAGCATTTATTAGAAAATCATTTTGACGCTGTTCAGGAAGTTTCCTTTTTTGAGATTGAGTTTCATAATTAATCGAACATGAAGAGAGATCAGACATGTCTTCATATTCACTATCATGTATCGATTGAGTTTCTATATCCATGGCATTCAGCCCCACTTGGGGCGGAAGCCTGTCCAGTACCGATTCAATATTCACTGGATATTGATTAAAAATAACCCTAAAAACGTCAGTGTTGGATTACTGAGCGCCGGCAGATTTAATACTAAGGTTTATCTTATCAAAAAAATAAAAGAAAATTTATTTTTGATTCTATTTTGACTCAGCAAAACAGTCTTATCTGAAAACAGGATAAAGAATTTTCTGCAAAAGACAGGCGTCAACGAATTTAGCGATCCGAAAATTCACCCTCGTTCGGGGTCACCATCATCTCCGCCATCTTTCTTCACTCCTTTGTCGCGCTGACCTGTCCATTACCCGTCCCTTTTCCGAAGACGAAGTTAAGAAGTTTCTGTCAGCGAATGGCCGTCACCAGTCCAGCCCTGGATTAGACGGCATTCCGTATTCCTTCTTTATTGCGACCTGGAAACTTCTTGGGCCTTTCCTGGTGCAAGTGTTTAACTCAATTCTTAAGGACCCTTCCTCCATTACGTCGGACTTCACTGTGGGGATCCTGACCTTGCTCCCCAAAGTGCCGGATCCTGAACTTGTCACCCAGTGGAGGTCTATTACTCTTCTCAACACAGATTATAAGGTCTTCACTGGAGTGCTTCAACAACGCCTTAAATGTTTTGCCGACAAGTTCTTCGATCCAGGGCAATCCTACTCCATTCCATCTCGCAGGATGTCCGACAACCTGATTGCCATCAAGTATGTTATGGAGGAAGCGTGTGTGCGCCGTCAGACTCTGGCCGTGTTAAGCCTTGACCAGGAGAAGGCCTTCGACAAGGTGAATCACGTGTTATTTTTCCGAGTGTTTCACCATATTCGTCTTCGGAAATTTGCTACGATTATCTGAGGACTGTATGCTTCTGCCACATCATCACCTTCCTCGCTGCCAGTGACCCTCATTGCTCGATCTCCAGACTTTTTCTGCCACATCCAAAGAAATCTTGCGACCTTTGTCTCGGAGCTCCAGCAGCTCGAACCGCAAAACTGGGGAAGCCTTCGCCTATCCTGGTTCTTTCAGCAGACCGTCCAGGGTGTGTCTTCTGACATCGTGAGATGGCATCCTGAGTATCCGTTGTCAGCCATCTTGAAGACAATCGAATCTCTTGCCTTTGAGAGGTCCGTCTTTAACATCCAGTGGCAGCTGCTGCACCATGGATTTTATACTCTCCAACGTCTGCACCAGCGGGGAATAGTCAGATCTGCTGGTTGCCAGTTTTGCGGGTCGATCGAGACCATTGACCATGTTTTCTTTGAGTGCCCATTAGCGCAGTCCGTCTGGGATCACCTGTCTTCCCACTTCGAGCTGACTGATTTCTCCTATTAGTCAGTCCGATTCTTGATGGACTGCTCCACTTATGTTGCGTACAAGCTGGACCTGGCCATTTCCATCGCTATTTTGAACTGTGAACTTTGGCCTGCCTGCGCGTGCAGTTTTCATGGCCCCCAGTTGCCTGTCGCCGCAGTGTGGAGGAGGGCTGCCTTCCATCTCCACAGATCCTTCCTCCATCTCGAATGGCTATGGCTGTGCCCAGCTTTGTTCCGGACACGTTATGTTTCATCTCAACGTGTCTGCAAAGTCTCGTTCCTATTTACATTTCCCCTCACCATCGGATAACCCGCTGGTGAGCGGACGGGCCTCTTTTTGAGGCGTTTTTATAGGTGGTGCAGCCCTCGAGGGCTGCCCGTACTCCTACAGCATGTGTGCCTGGGAAATCTGCCTGTTTACGATTTAAGGGTGCTCCTCTGGAGCCATACCAACGGCTCCAGTTCCAACAGCCCAATTAGAGTGTGTAGTTTGTCATAGGTCCCCCCCTGGTATATCCTGGGGAGGTCTTTCTTTCTTTCTCTCTTTCTCTACCATTATCATGGAACGCATGGTAGACATGATTACCGACGGGCTTTTTTCTGTCGGCATGTTTATGAAGGAGGTATGCTCTAAAACGAGTATTCCTCCTGTCCTTCTGTCGGGTTTCCCCGCTGTTTTTGTCCTGCAGAGGCTTTCGCCGACTGAGTCGAGGATGCTCTGCAGGCGCCAAAATGTGGCAGACTGAATAATGGCTGCTGACTGCATCAAGGTTGGGCAAACCACCATCCACCTGAGTTATGCAGAACCCGGATATGTTCCAGTTCTCATCCGGGGCGCATCGCCACTGCTGGCTGGAAAGTATCTCCGAGACTACATTTCGGACTACGGGGTGGTGCGAAGACTTTCGTACCCCCTGCAGCCAGATTCTTCTCTTCAAAAGACAGGTGACATCGTAGTCTACATGAGCTCCATAGAGACAATCTTGAGTACGTTGTCATGCGTGGAGGCCGCGTCTCCGTGTCTTACAAGGGTCAGAGGCAGTGCTGCTGGTACTGCAAAAAGACTTCTCATGTTAGGAAAGACTGTCCTCTCCATCGGAAATGTTAGTTCAGCCACAAGACCGTGCACAAATCCCACCAGTGCCAGGAGAGGTCAGATGCTCTATCATCAGCCTCAACGCCACCGCCTCGAGGAATGTCATCCCAGCAACCAGCAAAAACGACTTCTCCGGCCAAGTCGCCAGTGCCAAGCAGAGCAACCACGCCCCTTCCTTTACCGAGGAAATCGAACACGGCCCCACCATCGTCGCCTCTTCCTACGACTCCTGGAAGGGAAATGCCACCTCCCCCTCCTCGGCCTCATGTAGTTCGTGAGACTGTTTTTTCTTCTCCTCCTGCGCCATTTGTTTCCCCGATGTTGGAGGACAGTCCCTCTGCTGATGTCATCATAGACGATTACTTGTGCTCTGGGTCGGTGTTTGCTGTGGAGGAGTTTACATCTCTTCCTCCACCCGCGCTTTCATCGGCATTGCAGCCTCTGCGAATCGTCTATGCGCCGTGCCTGGTAAAATTTCTTCCTCTGCTGGGACTTCAAAGCCATCAGTGTCTGCTCAACGGGAATCTTCTTGCGACGCCTAAGATCCCTCGCAAGAAAAAGGCCTGACGTCATCGTAGCTAGAGGGACGGGGTTCCTGTGTCCTCTTCTTCTGAAATAGACAGCTGCGCAAGCAATCATCATCGCAGCCCCTCTTCCTAGACATGCTCATTCCACTAGACGGAAGACATCTGAGCCTCCTCCCTCGTCGGTGAGGCTCAAGTCTCCTTCAGATACAGGTCAGCCTCCGTCAGCCTACTTTAGCAGTGAAGGTCTTTTCCCTAAACGGTCGTTCCCTAAACGTTTCGGTTTTTTCATCGTTTATTCCCTGTACAGGCCAGATGTCCTTCTTCAGGAGGTGAAGCTTGCTGCTTCTCACCAGCTTGCTAACCTCCCTGGCCTTCGCAGTCAATATCCATCTGCACAGTTCTTCATCAACTCATCTTCACCACATGGGCAGGGGGTTGCCTCCATCATCTTCAACCCGTCCATTGTGGCATCGAACTGTGTCTGTGACTGCGAGTGCAGGGTGATCTCTTTAGACCTTCTATCTAATCTCAAATTCCGATTTCTTAATGTGTACGCCCCATGTTTATCAGCAGAGAAACGGACATTCTTCGAAGATCTAGACTTTTACCTGTGCTCGTCCATGCCTATTGTGGTTGCTGGGGACTTCAATTGCGATCCAGATGGGAACGACATCTTTTCGTCCATGTGTGTTTACCAGTTGTGCCAGCGGAATGCACTTTTCGATCTTTGGGCATCTTCTTCTCAATCCAGCCTGTGTGGGTCCACCTTTCATCAAGGGCCCTCTGTGTCTTCGAGGCTGGACCTTTTTCTCGTAGACGCCGCTTTTACTGGTGCTCCGGGTTCCATGCTCGTTTTCTTATCACAGTGTCATAAAGTGGTCTTGGAACCCTCCATTCCCAGCCTCCTCTGCAGGCCCTACTTCGAACAATTGGTATCTGAACGTTTCTCTGCTTGACATCGATAAATACAAGGGAATGGTCGTTCGGTTTGTGGAAAGACATCTTCACAACCTGCCTTCGTCGCTAGCTTCGTGGCTTTCTCTTAAATCTAAGATCCGTCGTTTTTTCAGAAAGATTGGGTTGGACGCCGCTAAACGCAATCGGCGCCATTTCCTCATGCTGCAAGAAATCCTGCGCCTTCTCCGCTGTTCCATCACGAAGGGGGAGTATGCTGATGACATCTGGTGAAGAGCAAGATCAACGGTCTATTTATTCGCAAGGCAGCCAGCGCAGCTCTCAGGGCCAAACTCTGCTAGACATCTGACATCCGACATACGTTGTCAGCTGCGTTTGGAGAGGAGAGGGGTCGCGCCAATAAAATGTATCATCGTGTGGTTGTGTGGAATGGGACAGTGAAAACCGACTCTGACATCTTGTCTACTTTCCACTCTCGTTTTTCATCATTTTTTGGCCACCCAGTCTTTTCATCCGACGCCACAATGAAGTGCATCGAGGCACTTGGACCTTTCACTGCTGACGCTAATTGGTCAATTACCCGTCCCTATTCCGAAGATGAAGTTAAGAAGTTTCTGTCGATGGATGGTCGTCGTCAGTCCAGCCCTGGATTAGACTGCATTCCGTACTGGTTCTTTAATGCGACTTGGAAACTTCTTGGGCCTTTCCTGATGCAAGTGTTTAATTCGATCCTCAAGGACCCTTCCTCCGTCGGACTTTACCGCGGGGAGAATCATCTTGCGCCCCAAGATACCGGATCCTGAACTTGTCACCCAGTGGAGGCCTATTACTCTACTTAACACAGATTAAAAGGTCTTCACTAGTATGCTCTAACAAGGGCTCAAATGTTTCGCCGTCGAGTTTTTCGATCCGGTGAAATGTTGCTCCATTACATCTCGCAGGATGTCCGACAACCAAATTACCATCAAATGTGTTATGGAGGAAGCGTGTACACGTCGTCAGACTCTTGCCGTGCTAAGTCTTGACCAGGAAAAGGCCTTCGACAAGGTGAATCGCGTGTTTCTTTTCCGAATGTTTCACCATCTTCATCTTCGGGTATTTACTATGATTATCTCAGCACTGTATGCTTCTGCCACATCATGCGTGGCGATTAATGGCACCACTTTGACTTTCTCGAACTGTCCAAAGGCGTTATTCAGGGGTGGCCAATCTCTCCCCTCTTATACATATTCCATTTGGAGCCACTAGTTCAACATCTTAATCGCCATCCAGATGTCCGGGGGTATGATTTGCCAGCTGCTTCCATCAACATCCGTACGCTGGCATATGCTAAAGATGTAGTGCTGTTTGAATCTGTTCCTTATTCACTGGGCATCTATAAAGAATCCTTCGATCTCTTTAGTACTTCGACGGGAAGTTCCATCAATCTCAAGGGTAAAGGCGTCGCTATTAAGAAATGGACGTCAGACTATCTTCTGTTCTTCCCAATAACGTGGTTTGGGCAAATTACAGTGCTGGGATATGTGTTTTCCTTTCTACCCAATATGGATTTTAGTCACTGGTAGCTGGTAATTAACAAATGCATCGCCCGCTTTGGCAATCACTCTCTTTTTATCACCTCGATGTTTTTCAAGGCGAGGTTCGTCCAGACGCACGTTTTACTTATCTTGACTTCTAAGTGCCTGTTCACCTTGCCATCTCCGTTTCTTTTAAAGAAGGTGCGCTGTACTATAGTTGACTGTGCTTGGGTTTATTCAACAGCACATCATCCCATCCGTTCGGAGCTGCTGTTTATCCTCTTTGATGGGGGTGGTTTGGACAATAGTCATCTTCTTGAATCTTAAAAGTAACAGGCTACCTTTTCCGTCCACGCTGCCAGTGACGATCATCTCACGCTTGCCGGACTTTTACCATCTTGTCTGGCGAGAATTGTCATCTTTCCTGTCTGGCCTTCGACAGTTCGACCCGCAAGACGGGGGTTTTTCAAGCTTCGTCTGTCTTGGTTCTACCAGCAGTCTGACCAAGGTGCGACTTCTGACATCGTACGGTGGCACCCTGGGTATCCATGTTCAGTCATCTTGAAGATGGTCAAGCCTCTCGCCTTCGAGAGGGCTGTCTTTAATTTCCAATGGCGCTTGCTGCACCATGGATTCTACTCTCTCCAATGTCTACATCGCTGGGGAGTTGTCGGATCTGCTGGTTGCCGATCTTGTGGGTTCCTTGAAAACATCTCTCATGATTTTTATGAGTGTCCATTTGCACAGTCCATTTGGGATCACCTCTCTCGTCACTATCTTCTGACTGTCTTTACCTACCAGTCAGTGCGATTTCTGATGGACTGCTCCAACGGTGCTGCGTATAAGCTGGAACTAGCCACTTCCATCGACTTCTTGAACAGAGAGCTTTGGTTGGCACGTCAGCAGCGATCTGCTGGTGTCCATTCGCCAGCCTCGGCCATCTGGAGGAGAGGCGCCATCCATCTCAGGTCCTTCCTCCATCTTGAATGGCATCGGCTTGGCCCATCTACGTTCCGGAGACGTTATTCATCATCTCAGCGTATCTGTAAGGTCATCGGAGGGGGCACGAACCACTTGTCGTACCTTTTCACCTTCCCTTCGACATCGATGACCCACCGGTGGGCGGACGTGCCTCCTTTTGAGGCGTTTAAATGGGCGGTGTAGCCCTTGAAGGCTGCCTGTATTCTTTCAGCATGTACGCCTGGGCAACTTGTCTGTTTCACGATCTAAGGGTGCCCCTCTGGAGCCATAACTTCGGCTCCAGTTTCAAAGGAGCTTCTTTATCTGCTAAAAATTAGTGTGTAGTGCGTCCCCCCCCCTCCCGGTGTCTCCTGGGGGAGAACTTTCTTTCTTTTTTCATTTATCCACTATCACTATGGAAAGCATGGTGGATATGATTGCCGACGGGCCCTTTTCCGTTGGCATGTTCATGAAGGAGGTTTACTTGAAAAAGGGTAATCCTACTGTTCTTCTGTTGGGTCATGCCGCTGTTTCTGTCCTGCAGAGGCTTTCGCAGACTGAGTCGAGAATGCTCTGCAACCAACAGAATGTGGCAGACCGAATAGTGGCTGCTGACTACATCAACGTTCGGACAAATCACCGTCCACCTGAGTTATACAGAACCCGGATATGTTCTAGTTCTCATCCGGGGTGCATCGCCACTGATGGCTGAAAAGTATCTCCGAGACTACATATCGGACTACGGGGTGGTGCGAAGTATTTCGTACCCCTGCACCCAGTTTCTCCTCTTCAGATGACAGGTGACATCGTAGTCTACATGGAACTCCATAGAGACATTCCTGAATTTGTTGTCATGCGCAGAGGCCGTGTCTCCGTGTCTTACAAGGGACAGAGGCCGTGCTGCTGGTACTGCAAAAAGACTTCTCAGGTTAGGAAAGACTGTCTTCTCCTTCGGAAATGTGAGTTCTGCCACAAGACCGTGCACAAATTTCACCAGTGCCAGGAGAAGTCAGATGCTCTATCAGCAGCCCCAACTCCACTGCCTCGAAGAATGACTTCTCCGGTCAAGTCACGAGAGCCAAGCAGACCATCTACGCCTCTTCCTTCACCGACGAAATAGAAGACGATCCCATCATCGTCGCCTCTTCCTACCAACTCCTGGAAGGGAAATGCCACCTCCCCCTCCTCGACCTCGTGTGGTTCGTGAGACTGTTTCTTCTCCTCCTCCTTCGCCATGTGTTTCCCCGATGTTGGAGGACAGTCCCTCTGCTGATGTCATCGTAGACGATTCGTTGTGCTCCGGGTCGGTGTTTGCTGTGGAGGAGTTTCCATCTCTTCCTCCACCCGCGCTTTCATCGGCATCGCAGCCTCTGCGAATCGTCTGTGCACCTGCGCCTGGTAAAATTGCTTCCTTTGCTGGGACCTCAAAGCCATCAGCGTCTGCTCAGCGGGATCTTCTTGCGACGCCTAAGAGCCCTCGCAAGAAAAAGTCCCGACATCATCGTTGCAAGGCAGACGGGATTCCTGTGTCCTCTTCTTCTGAAAGATACAGCTGCGCAAACCATCATCATAGCAGCCCCTCTTTCTCTTCGCGACGTGCTCATTCCCCTAGACGGAAGACATCCGAGCCTCCTCCCTCGTCCGTGAGGCTCAAGTCTCCTTCAGATAGAGGTCAGCCTCCGTCTGCCTAATTTCGCAGTGAAGGTTTTTCCCTAAACGTTCGTTCCCTTGGCTCGTCCTTCAAGCAATCGGTTTTGTCCTCTTTTATTCCCCTGTACAGGACAGATGTCCTTCTTCTTCAGGAGGTAAAGCTTGCTGCTTCTCAACAGCTTGCTAACCTCCCTGGCCTTCGCAGTCAATATCCATCTGCACACTTCTTCATCAACTCATTTTCACCACATGGGCAGAGGGTTGCCTCCATCATCTTCAACCCCTCCATTGTGCCTGTGACTGCAAGTGCAGGGTGATCTCTTTAGACCTTCTATCTAATCTCAAATTCCGATTTCTTAATGTGTACGCCCCATGTTTATCAGCAGAGAAACGGACATTCTTCGAAGATCTAGACTACCTGTGCTTGTCCTTGCCTGTAATGGTTGCTGGGGACTTCAATTGCCATCCGGAGGAGAACGACATCTTTTCGGCTGGGCGTGTCTATCAGTTAGGCCAGCGGAATGCACGTTTCGATCTTTGGGCGTCTTCTTCCCATTCCAGCCTGTGTAAATCTACCTTTCATCAAGGGCCCTCGGTCTCTTCGAGGCCCTACATCGAACAGTTGTTATCTGATCGTTTCTCTGCTTGACATCGATAAATACAAGGGAATGTTCGTTCTGTTTGTGAAAATACATCATCACAACCTGCCTCCGTCGCTAGCTTCGTGGCTTTCTCTTAAATCCAAGATCCGTTGTTTTTTCAGGAAGATTGGGTTGGACGCCACTAGACGCAATCGACGCCATCTCCTCATGCTGCAAGAAATCCTGCGCCTTCTCCGCTGCTCCATCTCGAAGGGGGAGTATGCTGATGACATCCGCTCTAATGAACCGCAGGGCTGTTGGCGCAGCTCTGAGGGCCAAACTGTTCTGGCGTCTGACGTCCAACATATGTCGTCAACTGCGTTCGTAGAGGAGAGGCGTCGCGCCAATAAAAGGTGTCATCATTTGGAGGTGGAAAATGGGACAGTGGAAACTGACTCTGACATCTTGTCTGCCTTCCGCTCTCATTTTTCATCATTTTTGGCCACCCAGTCTTTCCATCTGAAGCCACGATGAAGTGGAACGAGGCACTTAGACCTTTCACTGCTGATGCTGACCTGTCAATTACCCGTCCCTTTTCCGAAGACGAAGTTGAGAAGTTTCTGTCGATGGATGGCCGTCATCAGTCCAGCCCTGGATTAGACAGCATCCCGTACTCGTTCTTTAATGCGACTTGGAAACTTCTTGGGCCTTTCCTGGTGTAAGTATTCAATTCAATCCTTAAGGACCCTTCCTCCATCACGTCGGACTTTACCGCGGGGAGAATCATCTTGCTTCCCAAGGTACCGGATCCTGAACTTGTCACCTAGTGGAGGCCTATTACTCTACTTAGCACAGATTATAAAGTCTTCACTCGTGTGCTCCAACAATAGCTCATTTGCTACGCCAACGAATTTTTTGATCCGGGGCAATCCTGCTCCATTCCATCTCGCAGGATGTCCGACAACCTGATTACCAACCTGATTACCTGTCTTATGGAGGAAGCGTGTGCGCGTTTTCAGACTCTCGCCGTGCTAAGTCTTTACCAGAAAAAGGCCTTCGACAAGGTGAATCATGTGTTTCTTTTCCGAGTGTTTCACCATCTTCATCTTCGGAAATTTGCTACGATTATCTCAGCACTGTATGCTTCTACCACATAATGCGTGGTGATTAATGGCTCCACTTCGCCTTTCTTCGAACTGTCCTAAGGCGTTAGGCAGGGGTGTCCAATCTTTCCCCTCTTATACATTTTCTATATGGAGCCACTATTGCACTATTTCTATTTGGAGATGTCTGGGCGTATGATTTTCCAGCTGTTTCCATCAGCATCTGTACGCTGACATATGCTGACGATGTAGTGCTCTTTGCATCTGATCCGTATTCCCTGGGCATCTATAAAGAATCCTTCGATCTCTTTAGTACTTCGACGGGAAGTTCCATCAATCTCGTCAAGTCTAAAGGCATAGCTATTGGGGAGTGGACGTTGGATTATCTTTGATCCTTCCCAGTAATGTTGTGTGAGCAAATTACAGTGCTGGGATACGTCTTCTCCTTTCTACCGGACATGGACTCTCGTCACTGGCAGCAAGTAATTGATAAGTGTTTGTCTCACCTTGGCAAGAACTTTCGTTTTACCACCTTGATGTTTGTCAACGCGAGGTTCGTCAAGATGAGACATCTAAATGCCTATTCGCCTTACCATCTCCTCAGCTCTTGAAGAAAGTGCACGGTGCAGTTGTGGACTGTATTTCGGGGTATGCAGCAGTCCGTCACCCCATTTGCGGAACTGTTGTCCATCCCCTTTGATGGAGGAGGCCTGGGTCTGCCTAACATCCGGCGCTATCTTATTGCGGTCAGAATGGCTGCTCTGACCCGGGTTTTCTTCCTCCCCCCTCCCATTTGGGCCAATTTTCTGTTCCTGCACCTGCGTTTCTTTTTTAAGGTGAATGGGCTGCCAGTTCCTTCTTCGCTGCCAGTGACTATCAACTTACGGTCTCCTGGGTTCTACAAACGTATCCAGCGAGACCTGGCGACATTTATTCCCGATCTACGTCAGCTACACCCACAACACTGGGGGAGCCTTCGTCTATTTCGGTTCTTCCAGCAGGCCGACCGGGGTGCGTCTTCTGACATCGTGCGTTGGCATCCCAAGCATCCGTGGCCAGCCATCTTGAAGATCGTCAAGACCTTTGCCTTCGAGAGGATGGTGTTTAATTTCCATAGGCATCTACTGCACCATGGATTCTATACTCTCCAGCGTTTACATCAGCGGGGAGTAGTCAGTTCTGCTGGTTGCTTGTTTTGTGGATCTCCTGAATCAATCGATTATGTATTCTTCTAGTGCCCGTTCGCACGGTCCATCTGGGATCGCCTTTCATCACACTTTGGTCTGACTGTCTTCTCCATCCAGTCAGTGCGATTTCTGATGGACTGCTCCACCGGTGCTGCTTATAAGCTGGACCTAGCCACTTCCATCGACAGCTTTGGCTGGCCCGTCAGCAGCGATGTGCTGGTGTCCATTCGCCAGCCTCAGCCATCTGGAAGAGAGGCGCCTTCCATCTTAGGTCTTTCCTCCAGCTCGAGTGGCCACGGCTTGGCCCAGCTACGTTTCAGAGACGTTATACATCTGTGTAACTTCATCGGAGGGGACACGAACAACATCTCGTACCTTTTCACCTTTCCCCTCGACATCGTTGACCCTCTGGTGGGCAGATGGGCCTCGTTTTGAGGCGTTTAAGTAGGTGGTGCAGCCCTTGAGGGCTGCCTGTATTCCTTCAGCATGTGCGCCTGGGCACCCTGCCTGTTTCACGATCTAAGGGTGCCCCTCTGGAGCCATAACATCGGCTCCAGTTCCAACAGCTTCTGCTTAATCAACCATAGGGAAATTCCATCAATGTTGGCCACTTTAGTTTTCCTTTCCTTCAACTCAGTATGATTCTTCAAAGATAATAGCTGCTTATTCTTCATATTTCCCTTATCACAGGATATGTAAGATTTTCCTTTCTTACTTTTGCTGCTGTCGAGATGGACATGTATTTATAAAACTATGATCCAGATTTTATTGGCTTTGCCAAATTATATCTTCTCCGGAAGTAATCCTCAATTACTGTTTCTCAGCAATGTCACCTGGCAACTCAATGCTTTTGTGTGCCAATTTAAGCCCATTGGGACAAAGATTAGGATCTATTTGGACACTTTAACCTTTCAAAATTATTTTATTTTTTATGTAATTTCTTATTCTTCCATTGGCAAATTGTAATTTGAAATTCCTTTATTGAAGCTTAGGGGGGGGGGTTCTTTTAATTAATTTTTGCCCTTTGTACTCTGTTTATGTAGTGGTAGGGAGGGTAGTCCAAACAACTTATTTTTGTCTTTTTTATTTGCTTGGTTCAGATGACATTATAGTCCTCAAGCAATATTTTCATTTTTTCTCCAAGTCAATTTCTTGTGAATGATTTCTAATACTGCCTATGCCATTTGTTTTATCTTTGTTAGTGAGAATTGCTTTTCAGCATTCTTTCTGTATTCAATATGGCTAGTCTGTCAAGTCTATTTTTATTTACTTCACTGTGCTGGCCACACAGAAGATTTACTTTTCCTATTCATTTTCTAACACAATGTTGTTAGAAACTGCTAATGCTTACTTGTAGACATTATTCTTAATCATTTTGAGATTTTTGAATAATATTCCTTTTCAGCACTTTTCCTGTGACTTAATTTTCTTATGGCATTCACAATTGATTGTGTTTGATGATTTTTATCTGTTTGGGTTTAAAACTTTAAACATACAGTAGTTATCAAGAATTATTACTTTGAAATTTCTTCAAATCAGTTTTATACTTAAACAAGCAAAGGTACCCGGCGTTGCCCGGGATAATTACATTAAATTAAATTTTGCAATATCTTAAAAATAAACACATGAAAATGCTTAGAATTAATACAGTAAAAATTCTTAATGAAAATTCGAAAAAAATCTTTTTAAAGGCTCACAATGGATGGACCGCTCCAATAATTTCTTAATCAGGTAATCTTACTTCAGATGTACACTTGATGTTGTTGCAATTTCCACTCTTCTCTCGTTGTGTTGAAGCAAAATTTGGCCTTTCATTACTTTGGGTAGTCTAGCGGTCGCCAATTCTTCTATTTACTTGCTTCCCATTTGCTCAATACAGCACGGAGCTAAAGGTTTGCTTTCTCTG